>JANAWD010000596.1:0-25463 GCA_027627245.1 Meripilus lineatus | reverse complement strand
ATTCCGCCATAGCCCTGAGGGGGTGCGCCAGTGTAAGGAGAAGGCATGGGCATCCCTGGTACTTGTCCATTGGGGGCGTAACGGGGACGAGGGGGAATCATTCCAGGATTGCCATAGCCCATCATACCGCGACCGCCCTGTGGTGGGAAACCGCTAGGAGCGGATGGATAGTACAGGGGTCCGTTCATGTAACCACCGGGCATACCAGCTGCTGCGGCTTGTTGCATCCTGATCTGGTTGCGCTGGGCAATCTGACTCTCCAGCTGCTGTCGACGAACCTCACGGCGCTGAGCAAGAGAGACGTAGAGTGGCTTCGAGCCAATCATCTTGTTGTTCATCTCAGCAACAGCCTTCGTCGCCTCGTCTGGAGAGGAGAAGCAAACGAAGCCGAAACCCTTCGATGTGCCTTTTTCGTCGCGCATGACTTTGGCGCTCGTGATGGCGCCAAACGGCTCGAATTCGGCGCGAAGCCTATCGTCATCGACATCATCCTCAAGGTTCTTGATGTAAAGATTCGTGCCCTGATACTTGCTAAGCTTCTCCAACTTGACTTGTTCGTATTGTTTACGGAGTTCTTCCTCACGCTCGGCCTTCTTTTGCGCACGAGCGACGAAGAGCTTGCGACCTTTCACCTCAAAGTCGTGGAGGCTATCTACGGCCTTCTGGGCCTCCTCGTGGGTGGAATAATTCACAAATCCGAACCCCTTGCTCTTGCCCTCGTCATCGAGTTGAAGGACGGCGGAGGTGACGTTACCGTGCTGCCTGAAGAGGTCTTCAAACTCTTCCGGAGTCACCTCAGGGTCGATGTTCTTGACGTAGATATTGGTGAATTGCGCCTTCATCTCCTCAATCTTGGATTGACGCTCCTGCACAAGAAAATTAAATGCATATACTAGACAAGGATATAATGTATAAACCGACCTTGCGCGAGATGTGATGACCAACATAAACCTTCTTGTCGTTCAAAAGCATACCATTCACCGCCTTGATGGCGGTCTCGGCTGCTTCAGCGGTTTCATAATGTACGAAACCATATCCCCTGGAGCGCCCCTGTTCATCGGTGGCAACCTTGCAGGACAAGACAGTGCCGAATGCGGCAAAAGTATCGTGAAGAGCCTAAGGAAAATATCTGATTGAGCTGATGTATCACTTAGAATCCCCTGATGACGGACCTTGTTATCGATTTGTTCGTCGAGGTTCTTGATGAAGATGTTACCCTGACCCGTCTTGCGGAGGGCGGGGTCTCGCTGAGACCACATGATACGACTATGGCACAATGAGGCTCACAAACAATAGGTGTCACCGTGAAGCACTCACCAGGCACGGCCCTTGATCAAGGAGTAGTTAAGTTGCTCGAGGGCGCGTTCGCCTTCAAAGGGTGTCAATACACGAAACATGTTCTCCTGGACGAATACACGTACCATCAGCAGCGTTAAGATAATTCACATAGGCATATCCGAGAGAACGGCGTGTGACAGCATCGCGGCAAACACGAATGCTAGGATAATATCAATAACCTATTATCGGGTCGCAATTGGCCAGACATACCTCGCAACAGGGCCAATCATGTTGAAAATCTCGAAAAGCATGGCCTCTGTGACAGTGGGGTCAAGCTCGCCCACGTACAAAGAAGCAGAAGGAGAAGGCATTTGAGGAGGGGGAGGATTATATGCCGCGACTGGGGCAGGTGCTGGCGCAGAGACAGCGACATCGGGGACAACGCCCTGGGCGATGTTTTCCTGAGGAACAACGGCAGTGGTTGCGGACATTTTCGTGTTTGTTAAAAGGGGTTATGAAGTGGGGTCGTTACTGCTTTGTGGACTTTTCTGTTGGACTGGTGAGGTGAGAGCAGAAAAACGCGATGTGGTCAGCATATAGGCGCTGACACCTGTAAATACGAAGACCTACACAGGAGGCAACAAGGCAACTGCTTTTTGAATGTTTTTTATGTATAAGGTTTGGGATTTTTTCAAGTTTTCACCTGTTGACGAAGGGATTAGCAGAGCATAGCAGTGATAGAGGAATAGATCGACCTTAGATGGAGGCTTGAAGGAAAGCAGGAAGCGACGCCTGCGAGATAAATATGGGCCTCAAATCAAACTCCGACTGGCCAAAGCCGCTGTGCACAGGCCATGCAAGTGCCAACCAAAGTACCCAAGACATGAAACAATTTATTGTAATACGGTGTCTTCAGATCACTCCTTGTGAGAATAATAGACTCAGGATTGCCGCCAGTTGACGTGTTTGGGCCACAAAAGTGAACATAATCATTCGGTCCGAATACATAACAGCGGAATCGAAGACATGGTTGTAATCGTAAAAACAGAAAGTCCAAGTAAACACCGCAACTCATCCTCGCGTGAAGTATGCCTTTGCACCGTGCGTTGCCAACTCTGTCTTTGCCTGAGAGAACACGGTCAAGGTGAGATGACAAGACGTAACTGAATGCAAATCTACGACGTACCTTTTCCATAGAGTGTCCCGCGGACTTGTGGTGCAACCAGATCTGCAGCCACGACGTGAGCCAAAAACGGGTAAATCTAACCGAGCTACGAACCTCGCGGTAGTAGTACGCGTTACCAAGACCTTGCAATACCCAACCGACTGTCGCAATGGTTCCTATGATTGCAGCAGGGAGGGCGGGTTTCGTATACATCTGAATCGTTCGAATGATGCCAGCCGAACCAGTACTACATAACCCGAATCAGTTCGTGTCCGCAGAGAAGAAACCACTGCAGAGCAGACCTTGGAATACCGATAATCCTATACGCAGTTAGCAACGTGTCACGAAGGCTGAGGTCACTACTCACATGTACGCAGAATAGAGGAGATGGAATCCCCCGAACACGAAGTAGAGGTCTGACACGAAAACCTATCAAATGGACTGTTCCCTAGGACAACGGCAAATGGCTCACAATAATACAGAGCTTGCTCCTGATGTTTCCAAAAATGCATTTATGAGATCAAATTTGACCCGCAGAAAGTCCTGCACTGACCTTCATGTATCCATTATATATTGGTCTGCACAAGTAGGGTCAAGCCGGGTGGTAGGAAAGGGGTAGACATTATCCTTACCTGTACCACAAGAGGAAGGATAGCGGTGTTATCACAATAAGATACCTGGAGATAGCTCGGTCAGCCACTGATAGCACAGACAAGGCGATGAGGGGGCACTCACCCTATACTCGAACCCAAGTCACTCCCTGCATTACCCTCCCCCGATACAAGAATGAAGATACAGGCGATCATATTGATGACCAATGTGACCACTAGGACCAGCCATAGTTGGTAAAGACGCGTGATGAGTTGTTTCGAGGCTTGTGGAATCTCATCCTGGATGGAATGGAAGATGAGAGGGAAGACTATTGAAAAGTGGTGAGTGACCAAGAGATAGCAACATCGGAAAGGGGTACGAACATGGAGGCCAATTATTTCTACCATGCTTTCTGATATGATCTGCCTTTTGGTTCAACTCAGACTCCCTCCGTTCGAGATCCCTTTCTCGACGATTGAGTTCTTCCAATCTTGCAGAGTGAGCTGCGCTTGTTGCTGAGGAAGACGAAAGTGGTGCGGGGTCGTCAAAGGGGTTTGCATCGAGTGAATGAGTTGAAGCAAAGGGGTTTTCTGTGTACTGGGCTGCGTATTTTCTCGATTAGTTGAAATCGTTTCCGTCGGCTTATGACACTCACCCATGATGGCGAAAGAGAACTCGAATGGTGGTGGCTGTTTAAGGTGTCATATTGATGACAACCACAAATGGACTGCTTGCCCACTGCCTCGAGGCGGCCATCACCGGCGTTGAAAATGTGGGAATATATTACATCACCTTCTCCCATCTGCCGAGGAGCTGCGGCGGCTGTTGCCTTGGCACTGGCCTGGTGGTGGCTGAAGAGCATGCTTGGAAAAAATGCACTGGGCCGAACAGTGGGTTAGTGGCTGTCAGTGGGGGTGATTTCGGTTGTACGGTAATTGCAGATGGTCCAGGTTGATCGCAACTTCCAGTCAAATCCCGTCGACCTTCGGTGCCTGCTGTGTAAAACACCGCCCAGATGTCAACGGAAATATCAGGTATCCCACCTAAACATCAACCACAAATACAACATGCCAGCAAGCATATCTCGTGAGTCTGCATGGTTCCAACCCATGGAACCTACCAGACAATCAATCCCACTGTTGTGGAGCTTCCCTGGAGCCGGCTAGAAAAGTCCTCGACCATAGACAAAGGACATGCTGGTAGAATGGGCAACAACAGACTCCCAATTGTCAGTCGGCTTCAGAGGTCGGCGCTGGTCGTGAAAAAAAAATCGCCGTCCCGGAAACCAAGGCATCTGCCTTGTCCAATTGGCAAGTCAATTACAGTCGTGAGAACCGGGGTATTTGACTTACCATCTGCCCCTGGTTTCGGCATCAGCCTCCACCTGCCCCCATATAAATTCGGGGCTGCACGAAAGACTTCTCTTCATCGACCTTGTCCTGACGGTCTTCATTACCCTCTTTTCCAGTCCTCGACTTGGCCTTCCGCTCTCTTTGACGGTACGCATATCTCCCTCACCCTCTTCGCATGTCTTTAACTTCCACTGACGAACCTTCTTCATTGTCTGCACTCACAAAAAAATAGCATCCCGCTCTCTATAAATTGCACTCATTCCCCGAAGACTTTTCCAGTCTCAGTCACTCGCTTGCGTCAAAGAAACAGTGTAAAATCTAAATCCTTGCACCTCCACTATAGCCATGTTCAGTTTCTCCTCCGTCGTTGCTGTTACCCTTTCCGCTCTCTCTGCCGTTAACGGCCTTGCTATCCCGCGTGGTGGTGCTCCTTCCACTTACAACGAAGGCTACCTCGAGGTATGTTCTTTGAAAGGTTGTTCTCGATCAAGCTGACTTTTTTGCACCAGAAATACGATGTATACCATGCTCGCTATGTTGCCATTGGCTGCACAGGCAAGCAGGGTACTGCCTTCTTTGACAAGTGCTGCCACCCCTTGTTGGTACGTATCTCGCTTCCGTCTTTGACATCACCGAATCTAATCTCACGCGGCGATAGGCTACCGAGACCCTCCAAGCCAACCGCCCCGCTGAGTGCAGGCCCGGTTCTGCTGTTAGCACCAAGGCGTCCCCCACTCCTGCCGCTGATGATGATGATGATGACTGCGAAGATGACGACGATGAGGATGACTCCTCTTCCGTTGCCACTCCCAAGTCTACCCCCACCCCCACAAAGGCCCCAGTCAATGCTGCACCATCACCTGACGTGACCCCATCTACCTCGAAGGCATCCCCACCCAAGTCCTCCTCGAAGGCCCCCACCCCCAAGCCCTCTTCCTCAAAGGCCGCCAGCAAGCCCGCTGCTACACCCGCTGATACTGGATCCGGCGAGACATTCACTGGTGGATTGTGTGTCATTTTCCTTTAGTGAGAAAGAACCGCAGCTGATTTCCTTTCTAACAGCGCAACCTTCTACTACCAAGGAGGCGCTGCGGGTGCTTGTGGCGATTTCCACAGTGACAACGACTTGATCGCTGCCATTGGTGCGTTCTGGTTCAATTCGCAATGTCCCAGCGCTTCTTTATTAATTCAACGCCTGTCCATTTTTTTCAGATGAGCGCCGCTATGGAAATGCCAACAGGAAGTCTTCCCTTTGCGGCAGGAAGGTTCACCTTACCAACACCAAGAACGGCAAGTCCGTCACCGTCACCATCAAGGATGATTGCCCCACCTGCGAGAACGCCAACTCCATCGATCTCTCTGTTGCTGCATTCAACAGGATCGCTACCGAGGAGGAAGGCATGGTTCCCAGTACGCCTCGGTTCCTAGCGCTTGCATTTGTTTGTATACTGATTGCTCTCTCCCAACAGTCAAGTGGCAATTCCTCTAAACGGTGTTCTTCTTCTCCCCACGCCACCTGCTTCCATTTCCTTCATCTTGCTTTCAGTTTCTCTAGTGTCTCATTTCTTTTCCTCTGTGCATTGATGTGCAGCTGTTAACGGGGCAGGGCAAGACCCTGCAAAGGCGTTCTTGGTCCTGTGTCGGTCTGTGGCGATTGCGGCAACAACGAGCGACACGAAACTAACGACCCTGGTGGTGGTTGACCTTCAACTAACTTGGTGGTCCCGCTTCTCCAACCCTACACAAATACCACTGACGCTTTTACCCCCGATATCTCATCTCTTTCTCAAATTCCCTCTCTCGTCAACTGTCTTATAGTTATCACTATCCAGTCTTCTTACATGGCACGCGCGTTTTGTTTTGGTGTTCTCTTTTCTTGAGAATTCTTGGGTCCTTTCAGCTCTCTTTTTCTTCTGAAGTTTGAAGGCATTGGTTCTGGAGTAGATTATAGCTTGCTAGAAATACTTTAGACCATATAGGTCGTGCGATGTTCTCTCGCTGTGCGTAAATGTATCCGTGTGTTTGTTATTTCTTTGGTGTGAGGTGTGATGTGAAAACTCTCTTGGCTCACCGTGTGAACCAACTCGAGGAATTTTCAGCCGATGTCCTGGCATACGATGACCTCATACCCTCTGAGTTCGCTTCGCTTCCGAAGGGTGGTGTGATTTCAGATTTCACAGAGGGTTCATCCTCCGGAACCTTCGCATCCGAATCTTTCATTTCTCCCTTTGCCACCAGAATTTCCCTCAACAGATTCAGTCACCACGACTCGCGAGGATTCTGCGCCAGTGCCTCTCCCAAGAGTGTATCATTACTGGAAGACTTCCTATAGCCTGTCATCTGTCCGAGTCCTGACAACCGGATTTGAGCTCGAACTCCAAGATGCAGCCACTGATACAACGGGTACTTGTTGTCGGAGGGAACGGATTCCTCGGTACGCCATCGTCTGCTTCCATGTGGAATCTGTATAATCATGTTTGAATGCACCCAGGCTCCGCTGTGTGTAGGGCCGCACTGGCCAAGGGAATGCAAGTGACGAGTATCAGGTGTGTCTCCGTAGAAGATGTCATTTAGTTATAACCGAGGGGGTTGCCCCACGGCCGATGCTCATTCATACATGGTATTCTAGTTCGTCCGGACAACCGTTCAAGACCCCGAAAGGCCATACTCCAGCTTGGACCTCCAAAGTGTTGAGCTCCCTCGGAATCTGCTTGTCGACTTCTTGCTTACACGCGCAACCCTTTCTTTCGCCGGCAATTTAGGTAGACTGGCAACGAGGAGATGCCCTTCAGCCTGAATCGTATGCGCATCTCATGCCAGGAGCGACAGCTGTTGTACACACCCTAGGCACCTTACTAGAAGACACGAGGTACAAGTCTGCATTGAAGGAGGGGAATGTATCAGGCTTGGTGGGGGCTTTCATTTCAAGCATTGCCGAGGGCTCTTGTGGAAGGAACCCACTCGAGGAGCCAAAGAAGGGCAGTAACAGTTATGAAGTCCTCAACCGAGATGCAGGTGAGCTCATTCTCTCCCATGAGGGGTCGTGGGTCCGGGAGTTGATGCATTTTGTGGTGGGTCTGTAGCTTTGAGAGTATGTGAGACGTTCTTGGCTTCAGAGCCTGAGGTGGAGATTGAGGGTCCACGACCATTCGTGTACGTCTCAGCAGAAGACATCTTCCGACCTGTTATTCCTGCCCGGTACATTGAAACAAAACGAGAGGCTGAAGTCTGCATCGAAGAAATGATCCAGGACAACCCCAAATTCCGCGGGGTATACATTCGACCAAGTGCGTCTTCCTCACTTTTTCCTTTCGTCTGTTCTTTCGACTAGAATTCTCATAACAATCATGTGTCCAGGTCTGATCTACCACCCCCACTTCCGTCCCCTCACCTCCCCAATCGCAGCAGCCCTCGACCTTTCCGCAACAATCCATTCCAAACTTCCCTCCAGCATCCCCACACCGTCGAGTTTCCTCCGCTCGCTTTCTCCGGCGTTCAAATCGAGTGAAGAGTACCCCTTGGTTTCACCTTCCCCTTTTGATTCTGTGGCAAACGCGTTGACGATCCCTCCCATACATGTGGACCATGTGGCAGAAGCTGCCATTATTGCCGCCGAGAATGAGAGGATCGATGTCAGTGGTGTGTATGGTGTTGATGAGATGAGGGAGCTTATTGGATGGGTTAAAAAGGGGCAGGCAGAGGTTGATCCCTCACATGTCGAACGGCTTCGACAACACGCGTAGCACAGGAAAACATAACATACGATTTACATGTTGACACCGCATCCTTCCTGTTGGTTGGGGTACTTGGGTTGTTGCGCTTTGCTGTGTAGCGTCTTGTAAAGAACTGTAACATGCATGCCTCACCGCGCTCCGTTTCGTGTATGTTTCGCCTGAGTCAGCCAGCCATAACACTGCGCCGCGATGTTCCTGCCTTTGTGAAGACCCCATAAATACTGATGGGCCAGGCACGAATATCCGAATAGCGTTTTGGTTGTGTATACGACAGCTTTATGTGATTAAAAAAAAGCTGCACTCGTGACTTTGTAGTGTGGGATTGGGCTATTTGTGAGCAGAGGCAGGCTAAGGATGGAGGAAGGAATCCCATGCTCGAGTCAGTCGCGGCCAGATCCAAACACACACGCCCTCCCTTTCCCTCCCCCTTCCGCTTGCCCCCCTCCTCCCTATCTTCGCACAACTTGAGTTGGGTCTCTCTTCCACCTCTTCCCCTCAAAAACTTTCATTTTCGCGTGTATACACACGCTCAGACCCGCTCAGGATTTGTGTGAAGTGGGACGATTGACCAAAGTCCGCTAAAGGTACGAAATTGATTTCCCCACAAGAAATTATAATACGTAGTCTCCGCATAGCCGAGCGCTCCATTTTCCCTTATCCAACGTTCCGCTTTCCCCAATAAATTCTGGAACTGACCCATTCCCAAACGCATCATTGCTACCAGGTATTAAAAACACAACAAGCAGCCTCTTCCCGTCTCTCTTCATTCAATTACTGTACATCCTTCCGTCCCTCCCTCTCAAATCCATCCGTTACATGCTTGCACTCCTTCGAATCTCATCTTCCACCGCCGCACCAACTTATGGAAGCGCAGTGAGAATACACGCCCGTTCGTTCGGACACTCCCGGGTAGCGAATATCGCCCTCCCTTTCCCACTCGCAAAGTCAATCAATGGCTCCCGCGCGGATGGCAAAGTCCTCCGCATGCTGATGTTTGGCAAGCCTGGCGCTGGAAAGGGGACGTTGTCGACGCGGTTGGTGCAGAAGTATGAGATCCTGTCGCTCTCCACGGGTGATCTGTTGAGACAGCACATTGCAGAGGGGTGAGTTGAGAACGCCATTCGTCCGTCTTCCGTCGGAACCGTTTGAGGAGCTCCGTGTTTCGTGTCCTGTTGGCTGATGCTTTGTTGTAGAACGGAGGTTGGAAGAATGGCGGAAGGGATTGTTGCCTCGGGTGGACTCCTCCCTGATGAAGTTATGCTCAAGGTGGTTACGACGAAACTAGACGCACTTCACAACAAGGTAGGCTCCTTTCTTCTTCCTTCTCCCTGCGCATTCATCGACCATCGGGCCCGTAGCATTGGATTCTCGACGGTTTTCCACGAACCCTTGGTCAAGGCAAACTTCTTGACAACCATCTTCGGTATGTTGTTTCCTTTGTGTTCTCGTATGTTCTGGGCGTTCCTGATCCCATTCCACAGGCAACGAACCAGTCCTCTTAGTTTGATTGTCAACCTAGACGTTGCAGATGAGATTATCCTCAGCCGGATTTCAGACCGATGGGTTCACTTGCCCTCTGGTCGTGTATATAACCTCTCTTATAACCCGCCCAAAGTTCCCGGGCATGATGATGAGACGGGCGAGCCCCTAACGAAACGCCCTGACGATAATCCTGTAAGCACCTGCGCATAGCATTACGCAGCATGTTCGGTCTCACCTAACCCTGATCTCCAGGAAACGTTTGCACGCCGTCTTGATAAGTTTTACGCTTCCACTTCTCCCCTTCTGTCCTACTACTCCAATCAACCCACTCGGAATACCAAAGTCGTGTCAATAGCTGGCAACACCTCTGATGAGATTTGGCCCCAACTTGACGGGCTAATACGAACGTCGTTCCCGAATCTCAAGGAGCGCCCTGAAACTAGGGAGCAAAGAAGACGTAGTAGTCTCAGTGATGCCGTCCTTGCTAGGACCACCGAGAAGGGTATACCCAGTAGTGATAGTTGGTTCAGAAAGTCTTAATTACTGTTTACCGGTTACCTTTTGTTCAGTTTAATGGTGCCCTACATTTGTGTGGGGAGGTTGTGTCGTGTTCTGGGGTTCTCGCCGAAAATTGTTTGGGGTTGGTCGTGTCGTTTGTCGTCAACCACTCTTGTAATTCTATTCACTCGTTTCTGAGAATTATTGTTCTCGTGCATACATGATGACCAGGAGTATCGATTGTCGTAATTATTGCTCAACCTATCAACGGAGTGCATATCTGTGAAGGTGAGTGGAGGACGTCGTGGATCGGAGGATGGGACTTACATTTTTACTTCGAACAGACCAATTGGAAAGCCGCCCTGAACTTTCTCATGTAATATCGTCAAACCTGCCTCCCTGAATGCCCTCTTCCATGCCAGATCCGACCTGTGGAAAGAGTCGGTATATGTGCTCGGAGAAAAGGAAGTGAATCTCACCTAGTCAAACTCGAATCGTCCTCGTCGAAGACGACAGTCGGCCGTCCATCCGTGTCGGTGCAGAGGTTCTCCTTGACAATAATGACGCTCTTCTCGGGATCCTTCAACGCTGACCGACATCGTTTGAAAAACGCCACGAGCCCCTTGTCGTCCAAATGTCCCAGACACCACTGGCACCAGATCACGTCAAATCCAGATTCAAGGTCATTATCGAGGTTGTCGCCAGAGGTATTGACAGAAGCAGTGGAAGGGGGTGAATACCCTACTCGGCCGATTCTGGTGGTGGACAATTGGGGGTGAGAAGGGTCAAAGTCCTGCAAGGTTCCTTTAAAGAAAGTGACGCTCTTTTGATGACTTTCAATTCCCTTCCATCGTGCGAAGGATGAGCGTTCGGGATTCTGAATCGGGTTTTCGGACGAAGTCTGCTTCTCACTTGATGTTCCTCGTTTCCAGGCTTCTTGGATAAAAATCTCCACAGGCTCGAGTAAGACCACGTCTGACACGAGATGAAGCAGAACGTCGGAGGTGACACGGCCTACGCCTGCTCCGACGTCGAGTGCTCTGATTCTTCGGGTACTTGGGATAGACGCTAGCGCTGGGCGAGGAAAAGCGGCGCAGGGAACGGTGCAAAGTTCGGGGAGGATGTATTGCAGGAATTGACGGGATCCTAGGGCATCGACTCTTGGAAGCGACTATGAGAATGGGTCGAGGTGGTTAATGGGCATGTACGGTGTTGTTGGGAAGATGCCTCACACCATCCCCGAAACCGCCTACACTGGTCAATTTCGGTTAGAACCTGCGACGGCTTTCAGAAGTTGGTACTAACCTAGTACTCCGTTGTAATCTGCGGTCTGCTTTTCCCAATAAGTTATACCCTCTGAGACGTTGGGCTGAGCTTTCGCCATGTCGAAATTCTGCAAATCTGTGGATACTTGCAAGTTATTATCGTTGATCTCATTTCGAGTGAGGCCTGGGCTGTGATCGTGGATCTCATCACGGCCAAAGCTGGCCAAATAACGCGTGAAGGATGCCACAGACGCGTCCAGTGGATGTTCGTCATTAACAACCTCTTCATCGCTGGTGATCATGTCGACTTCTCTTGACAATATCTGGGATGAGGAACTCGCTCCATCCAATTCCAACTCTAATCCCCCGGCTCCGACTCCTGCAGACATCTCGGACGATGAGGCACTCCCGTCTACCGCCAAACGGCGATCCACGAAACTTTTCCTCTCTTCGGAATCCGAAGGCGAGGCCCCTGTACAGACCAAACCCAAATCGCCGACAACTCGAGAGCTATCTCCCGGAATCGAAGCTTTGTTTGATGATATAGATGACGTCGATGACGGGGGGTTTCAAGAACTTGCACCGTCGTTGGATCTCGCGAGTCTCAGAAAACAGGCAGATGCTCGTGTGGCGAAAACGACGTTACTCAAGTCGGGACCCGTAGTGACTACATCTACTCCTGATATTGGGGATGGGGGCGATCCGGGTTTCAAGAAAAAGGGGAGAAAGATAAAGATGACGGGGTAGTGAAAAGGAAGCAGATTCCGAGGTTGAATGAAACAGTCTTGCTGAGTGACCAAGGGTTCCCGGCTTTGGTCAAGCAGGCAAAGAAATTTAAACCCAAGGGGAAGGGACACGAGGTATGGCACATATTGTCATATCGATGACTGCTTCATTGACTCGTGTTTCATCCTATAGTTGACCGACTTGAATAGAATACTTCAGGTCTACAATTTCTGGTCGCACGACGTGTTCCCAAAGGGACAGTTCAAAGACAACGTACAGCGTATTGAGAAGCTGTGTCATGGCAAGCGGATGCATGTACGCCATTCTCCGTGTCCACAGTGCTCGGGAAGCTGACGATGGAATCACAGGTTGCATTGAGCGTTTGGCACGACGAAGCCAAGGGGCTCGTCAACGGACGGAAAATTGACGACCCAATAGATCTTACAAGCGGGAGTGAAGATGGAGACGGAAGTGATAAAGAGGGAGAAGTAGGGCCCTCAAGGGCGCCAGAAGCGGGACGATCTTCCCCACCCACAATCCCTCCATCTTCTGCATACAACTCGACAGCAGAAGATGACGATGTCGACATGGACGCGTTCATCCAAGAACAGCATGAGATACACGCGGCGTCATCTCGAACTACGCAAACTCCGCGCAACGATGCTGTGTCTCGGACCTCGACATCCCGTCCTATCCCTGAAATCACAGACGAGGACGAGGCGATGTGGGCACAGCTGGGAGATTTTGAGGATTTCGATGATCCTGCTCCCGCTTTGGATCGCCCAGTGGATCAGCCTTCTCGGGCGGCAGCTCCTCTAGCAATGGATGATGATGAGGATATGTGGGATGTTGTTCGCGAGATGGAAATGGAAGAGGAAAATGGAAGGTCATCGAAGGCGGCTCCTTCGAACATAACTTCTTCCAATGGGCCTACTTCGAGCACCGGTGAGCCAAAGGAAGGGCAACCAGTAGTTCCTGTTGTGAACCCCGATGACGACTGGGATGACATGTATGCCGAATTGGACCCCCAGTAAAGATATATTCATGCCTTTCTTGGTATCTCACGGTGTGAGCTATTTTCCTAAAGTTGAGGTTGATGGAATTGGTGATGTCATTGGCAGTGGTTATTGTCGTCATGTAGTCAATGTCATCAAGTCTGGGGCCCCCAGGCGACCTATATAAGACCTCCAAGTCCCTCTTCTCCTTCCCATCACATTCCGCCTAGTCCCTTCCTAACATTCTCTAATCCATCGTACCAAGACGCGCATATAGTCAGTGAATGAGACAACCCGCTGGAACTCTGAAGGTGTACTAAAGTCCGTCGGAGATTCTTGTTCTGAAGTTCGGTACTCGCAGGAGTACATGTTCCCTCGTACCTCGCAAAGTATATCCCTCTCCATTTGTTGTCCTTGAACTCACATCAGCCAACAAACAGTATTGCAGCACTATTCCCTGATGCGGTATGTATGGGGTCCATTACCGAAAGCGAATATGAGTCTCTGACACGTTGTTTTTCCCGGGGTTTCTTCTAGATTTTCTCTTCACGTCCCCAAAGGTACGTTGATTTACTCTTGTCATAGAGCGACTTTGTCATCATCGACTGACTGCTCATAGTGCCCTCGAATCAACCTATTCTCACTCGTGTGTCCGAGGATATATTGTTTTTGGTACAGAGAAAGAGGCAGCATGTATGCATGTATGAATATACTCACGGGTTCATGGTGACTCCCAGGCTGTTCAAGTTTACAGCCTTTGTTGTCACTCATCTCTGCAACTTCAGGCCTTCAGACATGGTGGAAGTTTGGGTGGGGTTTTACAGCCGCCGCGTTCAAAATTCGGCTCATAGTCAGCCTACTTAACCGTCTCTTGCCAGCGAAATCACATTGGCAAAAGCTGGGCTTTTCAGACGCTTTCCTTGGTTAAAATCAGGCATTCGTTGTATTCCCAGGCCTCATTTTCCCCATTTGCCCCCAGGTTCTCGTCCCTCCTCACCCCCTCTTCCCATTACTCGCCCACCTTTGCGCGACCATCCCAAAAACGCCCTGCGCATGCCCCGAATTACGATATCGCAAGGTCACACGCACACAACTTAGCAAAGCTGAGTGAGGAGTACCATGAATTGCAATAGATGATCTTGTAGAATAGGGTGAACCGGAGGCAAAATATAAGTGGTCAAGGTATTTACCAAGATCATGTTAGATTGTGAGTGAGCAGCGGTTTCAAAGACAAAGTCAAGGGGGTGTGCATACGGGTGTGAAGCGTCGTCGAGAGTCACCGAAATGCTCAATGATGCAGATGAACATCATCGATTGACAGCGCTGCAGTCAGAATAGCACTAGGTGGAAACATGCCATTCGTCGCTTCAGGGACAACCTCGCCAGTAGTTGTGTACCTACCGGAGGAAGGGTTCAAGACCAGGGTGAAATCATACCGGTGAAATTGGTGGCGGCTACATGGCCTTGTGATCAGAGTTCGGAGAATAAGTACGACCTACAAACATCTCTGCAATGGCTACTGAGTGCTACACTTGTACATGAGCACATATTTGAATGGAAAACGATCATATTCGGTCACGGTGCGGAAGTGATCGGGTGTATGGTTGTAGCAGTGTAGATACTATAGCATAAGATAATATGTAGTGGAATGAATAAGACATGGCGCGATGCATGCATATGTGCTCTAAAGAAAGTGTGCATGCCGCTTTGGTAGTAGTGGATACAATCACCTTTGTCTTCATCGATGCTTCGTCCTTTCTTTCCATCAGGTTTGTCCTCTTGCAACGGGCCAAAAAGTACTGCCCCAGTGAGGCTCGAACTCACGACCTTGTGATCATCTGGTGCTTACGTAAGCAGTTTAACAGTCACACGCTCTAGCCAACTGAGCCATGGGGCACATGTTCAACATTGAATGGAAAAGAATATAGAGTTGCAAAAGGTATCTGAAAAGTACAATTTTTCAACAGAGAGGGGATGGAAGGCAAGCCAGACTTACTCTTTTGGTCCTGATGATTCTAAACACCTAGGGTATTGACATATAAACACCCTCTTGGTTGCAAGCCCGCTTTCCAGGTAGTTTTTTCCCATCGTGCCTTTATCTCTGAAGTAAGACACAAGGTACTAGTGTATATTTTTCCCCTCAAATGTTGTCCTGAAATGAGCAAGTCCTGAGTAGATGCATCATAGAGTGCAGGAATACAGCTCACATTAAATGCACTTCCTGTCTCCTGCCAAACATTGTCCAGGGAAGGCTAGTATCAAATAAGCACACCGGGCAGTAATACACTGTGTAGGACTGTTTCGCGGCCTTGAACTGGATCCTGGAAGATAAGGTGTGCCAGCTGTAGTTAAAGGGAACTAGTTGAGCTCTACAGATGGAAAGGAATGCGCAATAATAAAATACCCAGCATCCACTATGCTTGTATTATCCTGATCTTCATCGTCTGAAAGTTCCTGTGGCTCATTATCATTGTTAACATTGGTAGCATTTGCATTTTCGGTGTCCAGATCAAGATGACTAAGAAGCCTCTTGAAGCAAAGCTCAAAATGAGCGACCAACAGCTCCTCGATGTCTATAGCCATGACCTGCAAGAGGTCTCGGGTGTTTGCATTTTTTGTGGGATCAAGGAATATCGCCTGGGGATTAGAGATAGCGAGAAACTCGCTGCAGATATTGCAATGAATTTGTTGCAGAGAGTTTCAGACTTTGCAAAGGAAGAGGTGCTGAACATTGAATTGAAAAGAATATACTATTATTACAGCTTGTTAAAGTACACATTATGGATTGTAGTATTTTCCTAAAGAGTTGAAATATTGAAAGTAAAACTACAGGTGTGACAACGCCAATCTCTCAAGTACTTTTTATAGCACCTTGTTAATCATGATGTTTCTAATGCTGCAAATGAATTTATCACCTCAGTACTCTGGCTTGTTGAGATTCTCAAGCTAGTTATAGACTGGAATACTCTTTTAGGCAAAGAAAGTTAAAAGATGAGAAGCTTCTTCAATGAGCAAACCTACTTTGATCTTCACCATGACACTTTTGACAACTCACTCTCCTAGTTATAAAAGCAAGAGTTGCTGGCATCAACTGAATATAAAAAAAAGTTTGTTACTTGGAAGTAACAAAATGAACTTATCGTTATAATAAGAAATAAACTTCTATTTCTCTACAATCAGGTTTATATCCTCTCACAATTGAGGACTGCAGATTATTGACAATGTATGGACTTCTTAGTTTGGTTCTGCTATTTTCATGTATTCCTACTGGGCTTTGTCAAAATTGAGTCTTATGTGGGACTTTAGCACGGTGCTGCATTAAGTGCTAATTAATCTTACCACTAGTAACGGCGTACACGGCGAAAATCAAATTGTCAACACACGATGTAGGATTCATTCCAAGGCATTAAAGGTTCTATTTGTTATCTTGGAGGTTTTGGGTTCTGGCGAGATTCTTGCCCATGTTAAAGATTTCATTGCGGAAAACTATCCAGATATGTAGAGACCTTTCTGTAAGCTATAGTACTGAGCTCTGAGGCAATAAGATATTTCCCTGTACCATGTGCGTTTGTAGTTCAAAAATCACACTGGATAGGAGATTATGGGTGCACAAGAGTAAAAAGGTTGATTACAGGGTAGGTGCTATTTGTATATCACCGGAACACTGGCACATCAAGGCCACAAGATAATATACACTAGTGAACTAGCCGATACGAAAGGGAAAATATGGGAAACGGGGAACAAGAAGGTGGGTTTGAATGACAGAGCACAATGTGTTATATGGATGATGACCTGGGCTCATCAAGTTTTGCAGCAAAATGCCGAAGAGTAGCGTATTGGTTTGCATTTAATTGCAAAGTACTATGAAAGTCTACCGTATTGGCATCATCCTTGAACATGGACTGTTCATGCATTATCCTGGCAATGTCAAGCTCCGACATCTTCCAGAAACTTCTTTTGAANNTTTTCTGCACTTACAAAGAACAGACAGTACATCTAGCAAAAATGTTTATATCATTATGTGATGGCTGGGAGAACATAGGAATGACTTACCCAAGTTGCTAGCTACCAGCTCTGCAATATTTTGCGAGGTTCTAGAATGAGATGCTAGAAAAAAATCAAAACATTATATCAAGTATATAAGAAAAAAAGTAAAATTACCATTTTGTTCAACATGAATAAGCCCAACCACTTGTCAATTCTAATATGCATACAGTNAATANNGTTAANNNCNTTNTNNNNTCAATAAGGTAAACACTGTTCAGTGGCCGATTTGTCTTGGAACTCTCGTATTCAGAGTTCTCTTGGTAGCGAAATTCTTTCAGAAAAAAAAGGTTGTTGTCGCCCGAGTGGTCATAGTTTACATTGCACTGAAGCAGCGGGAGTTTGTGAATATTATGAAGGTGTTCAACAAACTCCTTGAGAAGATATCTAGAAAGAAGCTGGCATAAGGTTTAAGAATTAATTGATATAGGTTAGACTTACTCCTTTGAGCCGGTAAATAGACATCTAGGATAGCTATATGTAAATGTCCTATTAATAGCAAGGCCACTTTCTAGATAGTTCTTTTCTCAGGTACCTTTGTCTCTGAAGTGACTCAGGAAGTGCTGATGCATGTTGTGGCCCTGATACATAGCTCTAAATGAATTAAGAGCTGAGTACTAGAGGACTGTGTTTAAATATAATAATACATACATTAGCCATGTACCTTGTCTACCGCCAAAAGTACACCACGGAAGACTTGTGTCAAAGAAGCAAATCAGACAGAAGTACAAAGTGCAAGGCTTTTTGTATACCTTAAAGACAATCTGGGAAAATAGACTATGTGATTATAATAAAGTATAAGATGTATCATACATATATAGCAAATGCTTAATAGATGACTATCTAAAGATCACTATTTTGAGTAAAGTGATATCTACTGATTTCACTGATTTTATCTTTTACTTGTTTATTTTACTCTTCTTTTTAATGAAGATTCTTCTATTATAAATTTATATTAATACTTGTAGACTATGTATTGTATTAAAGAAAAAAAATAAATTTTGATTCTAGTACTGTCTAGATTAATATTTAAAAGCAAGTATAAATAATTTTAGTCAGTATTCTACTTGAATAATAAATATACAATACTAAATCAAAATATACATATTTTCTTAAGATTAGAATTCTCAAATCTTATCTTATTGATACTATCTTATATTAAATTTGTTGCTTATGAAAACAGTTAAATTTCTTAAGTATATAAAAAAACTGACCTATTGAATCAGATTTCTACTTTGCATTGATATCTTTATTTATACGAAATTTTATTAAGATAATTATTCTTGGCTTTACTAGCTCTTTCTAGATATTATGGAGAGCTTTTAAAAAAGCTAAATTCTTTATACTTCTTTGCTTCTGAGTTTTCATATAAAAGAAATTTAAAAACAAGATTTCAAGTTTGATTTATAAAATTTTTATTCAGTCTGATATTTTAAATTGAGATGTGCCTAGGATTCTCTGAATCAGAAATCACAAAAAATAAATATTACTCTTTTACAATAGTCTATATTCAAGTATCTGTTCTTTAGAATTTTTTAATAGCCCTAAAATCCTAGCTCAGAAATGACCTAGTTTCTTTTTAGAATTTTGTTTCTCTGATTTAAATATCTCTTTAATATTCTATTCAAAGCTATCTTCTTTAGAATCTACAGACTTCTAAATAAATCAGATAATTTCTCAAAAATATACTCAAGCATTTTGTTTATACTATCATTATTTAAGACTTTTTTACTCTCTATATTAAAGTTTTTCAAATAAAAAGAATTTAATATTTTGGAAAATATCTTCAAAATAAGAGTGGTCTTTTTTGGAACAAGACCTTTAGATTAGGCAGAATCAGACCAGTTATGCTTGCCAGTTATCCTAAAGTGAAGTAGTAAAAATAGTAAACTTATAATAGAAGAATCTAGATGAATTAAAAAAACAGAATAAACAAGTAAAAGATAAGATCAGTAAGATCAGTAAAAATCACTTTACTTAAGACAGTTAACTCTGAATAGCTATCTCTTAAACATTCACTCTATATATTTATAAAAGTTCTATACTTTATTATAATTACATATAGCTTTTCAATATTACTAGTAAGAAAGAATATAATCAAAGTTTGATTATATGAAGAAATAGAAAAATATGATGTAATCTTTCTTATGAACATTTCTTATTTAAAAAATATAAGAAAGAATCTGTACAAGTTAATAGTCTTTCTTTGGATATTAAGAACAAATTTTAAAATAATCATATCAGTCTTTTAACTCTGCTTAATATTTTTATTTGAATAATTTAAATACTCAGAGTTCGATTAGTCTGTTTTTATATTATACAGATATGAGGATTATATATAACTTACCAGCAGTTTTAGTAGATTTATAGGCTAATTATCTTACATTGGATAGATAGTATAAATCTATTTATTATTATTATTATAATTAGTAGATAATTAGAGATAATTTCCTAAAGAAAACTATAGTTATAGATTTATAATCAATATACAATATAGTTTCTGGGATCTAAAACTTAAACCTTTCTTAATTAAATTCTAAAATAGCTAGAAATCTAGATAAATCTTCAATATTTCAAGATATTTTTGCTGAGCAGGATTCATAGTATTCTCAGATAAGCCAGAAATATAGAAAAGTATTTATGTTTCGATATTCTCAATACTATCTTTATTAAAACTTAAGAATAGTAGTTTTAGAACAATCAATACTCTTAGAAATCTAAATCAAAGAAAGTTTGAAATGAACTCATTTTTGTAAAGAAAACACAAATATATTTCTAGATTTAAATCATTTAAAGAATTTCATCTAAAATTGAGATAAAAATATCATAGAAAATGAATATTAAATCATAGAGGTATATCAGTAAATAAGACTCTAAATCAATCTTAGCATATAGATCTTTCTATCATCTCTATATCGATTAATAGAATTATACATATATAATTAGAATAATTTTCTATATTTACAAATAGAATGATCAATCTATTTTAATAATTTGCTTTTAAAATAAATCAAAATACTTATATGATAGACTTTATCTTAAGTTTTTTTTATTTCTTAGTGGTAAAAGCCTAAAAAGAAAGCCATTCTGCCTTCAAGTTTTAAGATTAGTAATAATATTTAGAATATTTTTCTTATAATTTTTTTAAAACTTGAGTGTATAGAAAAAGATATCTAAGTGTAAGATATTATAGTGTAGGAAGTAGAATGATCCTTTAAATTATAAATATCCTGCAATATTTAATTCAGTATATACTCTCCTTCTCAAAATGATTAATTGTCTTCTTATTTCTAATATTAATTGGGATTTTAAACTGATACTATCTTATTTTCATGAGATATTAACCAATGTAAGATGCTGTAGTGTATAAAGTAGAATAATCTTCGAAATCATGAATTATCTACAATATTGAATTTGATATATTTAAGACTACAATATAGTGATAGTTTATAATCAAAAATAATTCTATTATATAATATGTAGCAACAGCTTCTTTTATTTATTTTACCGATTAAGATATTATATATCTAGTAATTGAATACTTACTTATTATATCTAATCTATTCATCTTTATAATAAGTAAAGATAAAAGATAAAGATTAGCTATTAAGTATATGTATTCTGACTATTGAAGCATTCTCTATTAGTTGAGATTTTTAGTATTAATATATTGCATAAATTCTGAAGTTATTAAACTAAGGTTAAATTAGTGTCTGTAATATTAACATTAAAGATTATATAAATAAAAACATAAATATTAAAACTTTGAGATATTTCCAGATTAAATTAAATAGTATTATTTTAGTTTATATAAGCTATAAGCAGTTTGTATATTCATTATTAGAGAAAGAAAGGAAAAAATGAGAAAAGAATTAATTAAATTGAAAAGTCTCTAGACTCTTTTACTATATACTAAACTAATATAGAGAAAAGATCTAATCTTATAATTGTGTTTTTCTATATATCAGAAGTCACTAATTTAATATAAATAAATTCGAGATACTACATGATAATCTAATATTCAATATTTGAAACTAAGCAAGTAAAATGAATAATAACTTTAAGCTAAAGCTATTAGAATGACTGTTCATATTAAGTATATGAGAGAAGGAAATCAAGTTTATGTATACAAAGATAAATTTAACTTTAGATATATAATATGGATTCATAGAATTAAATATTATATTTAAGTTGATCAAATTATTATTAATGATATTGAGGAAGTTACATGTGATTATAATAAAGTACAGGATTTAGATATATATATAAAGTAAATACTTAATAGATGGCTATTCAAAGATAACTACTTTGAGCAAAGTAGTATCTATTAATCTCACTGATTTTATCTTTTACTTGTTTATCTTGCTCTTCTCTTTTATCGAGATTCTTCTATTATAAGTTTATATCAATACTTGTAAGTGATTATATATATATATTCTTCTAATGCTATCTAAATTGATATTTAAAAGCAAATATGAATAATTTTTCTATAATAATTTCAGTTTGTATTAAACTGAAATAGTAAATATATAATATCAAATGAAAATATATACATTTTCTCAAGATTTGTATTCTTCAAAATCTTATCTCATTGATACTTATATCAAATTTGTTTTTTTAAATAAAAATAGTTAATTTTCTTGAGTACAAAAAGAATTAAATTGATGGATCAGAGTTCTACTTACTTTATATTTATATCTTTATTTTTACTAGACTGTATTAAGATAATCATTCTTAATTTAACTAGCTCTTTCTAGATATTATAAGGATCTACAAAAATAAAGCTAAATTCTTTATACTTTTATACTTCTAAGTTTTTATACTAAAATTTTTAAACATAAGATTTAAAGTTTGATTTAAAAGACTTTTATTTAGTCTAATGTTTTAAATTGAGAATTGTCAAGATTTTCTGAATTAAAAATCATAAAAATTGATGTTAATCTTTCTATAATAGTCTATATCCAAAGTATTTGTGTTTCATAATTTCTTTATAGCTTTAAAAAATCTCAGCCCAGAAATAATCTAGATTTGTTTTAGAACTCTCTTTTTTTAACCTAGATATCTCTTTGTTATTCTCTTTAAAGTTATCTTCTTTAGAATCTATAGACTAAACACAGATGATATAAATAATAAGACTATATGAAAGATCATTAAAGATTAGTTAATCTAGAATGTCATTAAGGACCATAGTAACAATGTTAAGTATCTTACAGGTAATGTCAGAGAGTGATTCTAAAAGGAAAGAGATATAAGAAAAGATAATTATATAAAGAGTTAGATAGAGTAGTTTCTTTAATAATATATTTAAGAATTTTATCTATAATATTATTATTTAAGGCTTTATAACTTTTGATAACTTTTGATATTTAAAGTCTTTTCTAAGTAAAGAGAATTTAATATCTTTAAAAATATCTTTAGAGATAAAAGTAGTTTTTTTTGACAAGATCTTTAGATTAGATAGGATTAGATCAGTTATGCTTGCCAGTTATTCTAAAGTGATATAGTAAAAATAGTAAACTTATGATAGAAGAATCTAGATAAGTAAAAAAAATAGAATAAACAAGTAAAAGATAAAATCAGTAAGATTAGTAAAATTACTTTACTCAAGACAGTTATCTTTAAATAGCTATCTCTTAAACATTCACAATATATATTTATAAAAATTCTATACTTTATTATAATCATATATAGCTTTTTCAATATTACTAGTAAGAAAGAATATCATCAAAGTTTGATTATATAAAGAAATAGAAAAATTATTATATAAAAAATATAAGAAAGAATCTACAATAGTTAATAGTCTTCCTTTGGATGTTAAAAATAAATTTTTATATAAGAGATATCTAGAAATCTATTATATAGAAAGTCTTGGTAATAAAATAATCACATATAATATCAAATTCTATCATAGTAAAATAATTAAAAAAGAAATTAGATGAGAATCTCAATATTTCTTATATCATCAGTCTTTCAACTCTGCTTAATATATTTTTATTTGAATAATTTAAATACTTAGAATTAGATTAGCCTGCTTTTACATCATATAGATCTGAGGAATATATAACTTACCAGCAGTTTTGGTAGATTTGTAGACTAGATATCTTACATTATAGATAATATAAATCTCTTTATTATTATTATAATTAGTAGATAATTAGAGATAATTTCCTGACAAAAAACTATAGTTATAGATTTATAATTCATATACTATATAGTTTCTGAGATCTAAAAATTAAATCTTTCTTAATCAAATTCTAAAATAGCTAGAAATCTAGATAAATCTTAAATATTTGAAGTATTTTTACTAAGCAGGATTCATAGTATTCTCAGATAAGCCAGAAATATAGAAAAGTATATATTACATATAGTCTCAATACTATCTTTATTATAAAACTTAAGAATAGTAATTTTGGAATAATCAATACTCTAAGAAATCTAAATCAAAGAAAGTTTGAAATAAACTCATTTTTGTAAAGAGAATACAAATATATTCTTAGATTTAAATGATTTAAAGAATTTCACCTAAAATTGAGATAAAAATATTATAGAAAATGAATATTAAAATCATAAGAGGTAATATCAGTAAATAAGACTCTTAATCAATCTTAGCATATAGATCTTTCCATCATCTCTATATCAATTAATAGCATTACATATAATTAGAATAATTTTCTATATTTACAAATAGAATGATCAATCTATTTTAAGAATTTGCTTTTATAAATAAATCAAAATACTTATATGATAGACTTTATATATTTTGAAATTATATAGACTTTATCTTAAGTTTTTTATTTCTTAGTGGTAAAAGCCCAAAAAGGAAGCCATTCTGCCCCCAAGTTTTCTACACGCTTTCGCCAACTGAGCCATGCAAGTAAACCAGATTCCACAGAGCTCTCATGAGTCTCCGAGTTGATTGACGGAATCCACAACCAGTGTCATGCCGCACAGCTGTTATCAGGCATTCCAAACAAGATAATATCAAAATCTACAGTGAAATTGCGAAATATCTATCCCTGAACCTGTTCTCTCCTCCATGCCTTCTTTTGTGCTGAAGCAGCTGCTACATTCCCGAAAAGAAACCTGGATGTGTGTTTGTCCGCACCGGTTTTTCTTGACCTGGAAGAGGAGCCCGCAAACATGATCTAGTCAAGACGTCGTATGAGCAGGTTAAGGTCAGTCTGGGATTCGAGTGTGAACCTACGGTCCATAGACCCCAAATGCCAATCGTGATGGAACACAAGAACACAATGAATGCTAGAGAAGAAACAGATCTTGTATTGTAGGATATCAGTGCAATCAGGTTGCACGCAGTCGAGAGTGGGATCAGCAAAGGATGGCTCGGGGTTGCTTGCTGTGATACTTGGTAGAGTGGATTGGTGGGGATCTGCGTAATGACACACTTTAATGAGCACATCATTGAGGAGGTCCTCGGACTTACGCTGAAAAGAATTGAGAACGCGAGAGCTACGAGCAGGATCCCCAAATTCATGGAGAGAAATGACTCCAATGGTGTGAGTGTGTTTCTTCGTTCCGAGGCGGTCTCTGACAAGAATAACAGCACGCGAGGAAATAGTATCATGGGCAAAGCCAACGCTAGCAACCTGAGAACAGGTAATTCACTACACGAGCATACGATATTGGGAAGCACGTACGAAATTGTCGCTGCGTAAGCCCAAGTATTCACAGCTCCGTCATTGACAACTTCAGCGCCGGATTCTCCTACCCGGTGCGAAGGGATAGCTGATTCTCTCTTCTTGATTTCCGGAAGTTCATATTCTTCGGTCATGGCGGGTAAAGTGGGGAACAGAGGACGCGCTGTTGTTGTGTCGTGTTCATTGTTGTTAGCGCAGTAGTATTTGGCAGGCCGAAGAGTGGCCACCCTAGCCACGCACTCGCCCGGGTGACGTCATCGACAGAATTAACTGGAGACAAGAGCAATATATTCGAAGAGAAAAACCTAATGGAAATAGTCTACATACGTACGATATAATGCAGAAAGGACTACAGACAGACAAGCAGATAGGTAAACATGTGACAATGCAAGAAGAATCCCTGATTTCCTAAGTCCAGGGGTTCGGCACCCTAGAGCTCCATCCTCCGTTTTGTTGTATAAGTGCAGCACGTTGGGGATTCATGCCAGATGGAACATTGACCGGAGGCTGTCCAAATCCAGGTGCCGGACCAGGAGGCCTGCCACCTCCTGGTGTTTGGTACCCACCATACGGCGTTTGTCCGAATGTCGTCACTGGCGGTGCGCCGAAACCAGAGCCCGAGGGTGTGCCTTGGTGCCCGCCGCCGTAAGGGTTTGGTGTTCGCCCAACTTGACGTAC
>JANAWD010000595.1:0-25537 GCA_027627245.1 Meripilus lineatus | reverse complement strand
TAATCGCCGGCCGCGACCAGTCTCATCCGGTCCTTCAACCAAAGCCTCCCTCTACCCATCCCAAGCCGCACCCGTCATGCTTCCACCCCTACACTACCAAGGTCTCGATGCTCCTCAACCATTTGGGTACCAACCTCCGCCTGCGGCTGCACCCATGATGCATCCCGCTCGTGTGGCAGCTTTGAGCGGTGGTGTTGGCGTTGGTGTGCCTCCTCCTATGGGTGTTGGTGTAGGTATGGGACCTGGACCTGGGGCTGGTCCAGGACCACAGCTTGGTATGGTAAGAAGTGCAGATGAGATGGATGGTGGGGAAGAAGGTCATCCGCCTGCGAAGAGGCAGAAGGTTGCGAAGTTGCCGGGGGGACAGTATTATCCCGAACAGGATTGGATCAACTTGCATCCTGTGAGTATCTTTGAACCTGACTCGATTATATGCGTCACTGATTTCTCATTACTGATTGGTATTTGTGTGTGTCGAATGTTAGCATTCTATATCGTTACAAGTCAGACTACCCAACGATCCTTCGAAACCAGAGTACAAGCTCGATGGTTCCGTGGTTACCGTTCCGGATCTCCCGCTCAATTTGTTGATCTCGACACTCCGAGATCGTATATTGCAGTATACGGGAAGTGCGGTTCCTGCGTCGAGGATCAGGTTAGCGTACGATAACAAGATGCTCACGAATGCTAATACGTTGGCGAGTTATAATTTGGAAGATGAGGATTTGTTGGTGTTGAGTGTGAGAGAAGCAAAGAGGCGGTAGTTTTCCTTTGCGTGTGTGTGGATGTTGCTAGTGTTTTGTGTGCTACGGGCGGGGCTAGTTTGTGCGGACAGTCGTGATGGTGCAGTTGTATGTCTACATTTTGGCGGTTGGTGAATCGGTTTATCATATATTTCTTGTGCTATCGTTCTGATGACCGCATGAAAGCGAGTCGGTGCTCAAAGTGTGTTCTATTGAACATATTTGTTTTTGTTCAAGTGATGAACCGAGTGTAGGATAAATTTGAGCTCACGACATGCTCAAGTATAGCGGACGCCGAGTCGTTGGGTACATAACAATCGTTCTGGGTATGGGAGTACAACAACTCATGTCGGATACGGATTGGATACAGGTCTGCTTTTGTTGTACACATGTCTACGCCTCGGTCAATGGATAAATGACGCCCCGGTACATATTGAACAGCTATATTACAGAATGGGTTGAGCACCCGGGCCTGACGAGAATACAGTATTGAGGTGCCTCCCATACAGACCGACCTACCATCAGAGTCTCAAATGCGATAATAGGAAATCCCAAGCCGGTGTATATCGAACTCTCGCTCATCGTCTTTATAGATATGAAATGCTGCACCACGACTAAGCAGGAAGGAATTGGCATTCTTATTGGGAAAGTGCTCACCTCTCCGTGCATCAATGCTGTCAAAGTATTTCCCTACCCACAAGATCCCCCGTTGATACGATTGTGGCAATATGTTCTGAAATGTGGCTCGAAGGGTTTCATAATCGATGTTCCCCTTATGAGACGTGGATAGATTCATCACGAAGTATGCGAGTCGATTGAACTTGGGCTGACCAAGAGCATCGTCGATGTCTTTCCAGCTTGATTGCGATGTCGCAAGGGATTCAAGGTCCAGATTGTCGAAATAGCCAATGACGAAATAGACAAGTGAAGGGGATAAGAGCTGGGAAATGCGAGAGGCAAAAAGTGCGATGTCATTGGGTAATTGTAATTGAGATGATAGAATGCCGATTTCAAGGCACTCTAGCTTTGGGTGACTCGATAACGAGAGGGATCCTGCGAAGAATGATTCGTCAGTATGCGATGCAGTAGGAATTTGGCATGCCAGTGACTCACCAAAGATATCTACATCGCTTGACTGCAGATCAGGTATGTGAGAAGATGCATGCATCGCTGTAGAATATGATACACCTTGTTCCTATCAGGACTCTGCAAAGAAGGAATTTGAAGATGGTGCAACTTCGAGAGATCTCGAAGCGATCCCAGCCAGTCGAGAATGTCTGTGCTCATGTCTTTATCGGCATAACAAGAGAACCCCTCAAGTCGGAGTGGGTGACTAGGAAAAAACCGTACTGGCCGATCCCATTTCGAGCCTTGGAAATAAATAAATCTGAGTTGTGGAAGACGATTGATGACTTGGATGATCTCATTGAATGATTGATTTTCCAAGTCCGAGAGTACGAGTGTTTGTACGGTTTTGAAACGAGAGATAAGGCGTATGAATCGGGGATGCAAAGTAGGAAGGTTATCAAGGTCGAGAATCGACAGGTTGACGAGAAGGGGAGGGAGTCGAGTGAGGACCTGGTATATCCAATTGTAGTAGCATGGAGGAATATACGTTTCCTCCTCTATCATGTCCTGTGACTGGCCTCCCAATGAGACATCGAATTCCGATGACTCTGATGTGGGAGTATGAGCGAAGTTGCCTGACTCTGATTGGGGCAGGGTCTCCTCCACATTCGGCTGATCGTTCGATACGGACACGGAGATTGGAGGAGAATGAGATGAAGACGGGGCGAGCGGAAAAGCGGAGGGTGCAGGGGAATTTGAGGGAAGGGAGGAGATGGTGGACGAAGTATGTGCTGGTGAGTCGGGGGGCGGATCCGGAGACACTGATTTAGGCAAGGATGCAGGACGACATGGCAGTATTTCGAGGATCTGCACTAATTGAGCTCTGTGCGGATGGCGGGCTAGGGTGCTGAGGAATGCATCAGCTCCGCGGGTATCGCGAAGTGAGACAAAGCGAAAGAGATGGTGCTGGGATCTGTACACCCAATCGCGGCACACCAGCGAACACGCATAGAGCGTTGAGACCGATTCTACAGCTTCGGAATAGTCGCCCCACGTCGTATTGTGAGCCGAAAGGGCGAGACAGTCGATGACACGCTCGCATACCTCGATCGGAAGTTTGCAAGACTGCATGCCAGACAAGGCGATGGCAGACTTTGGGAGTAAACCGGTACTCGAGCTGTATAAGACTGATAGAGATCTTGTTTTGCCAGGGACGTCCGAGTCCGAGGTTATGTGGGAGGGTCCAATTCAAGTTCAAGTTCGCAATGTCATCGTGCGAGCGCTGCCGCGGCGCTGGTGTTCTGTAAGATAAGATTAGATCGAGATCAGGTGGCTGTGTCCGCCCAACGCTGTAGGTTTGAGTCTACAACTTGAACGTTCGTCCGACAGCAATCCTCGTTCAAGTCACTGAGGACAAGGGACAAGTTTGCTGTTGCAGACCCCGCACGGTGAGTAGCGAGGCCGCTGTTGAAGCAAGGTTGCGCTCTGTTGTGCTATTGCTTACTGCTCCTTCGACAGTGAAGGGGACTGGTGGATCCCTCGCCGGCTGCTCAAGAAGTCGATATGTTCACCCATGTTCTCAGTCGATTGACTCCCCAATAATGTCCTACTTGCGCCTGGAAGTGGCAATATGAAAGCTCAAGTTTTATCTGCCTATATCAAAGATCTTGCCAAGCGGTAAGTATCATTCATCACACCAGTGCATATCCTGTAACATTCAGATTTCGGTAGATCCGCTTCAACAGGCTAGGGCGAGAACCTCCCGTTCAATATCATTTGCCGAGAAATTTCAAGCCCTGCGAGTGGATAGGTTCATACCGTCACATTCTCCCTGAGAGGGATGTGCTTGCCAACGCTGGTGAGTGTAGCGGGTTCACTTTCGAAGCGCCATAGCTAACCAAGTATTATCCCCATCACTGTGAAGTCAGTGCTCGAGATATATACTCTAATGGGTCCCCCAAACATCGGGTACCACTCCCTCCAGCAGTTATGCCGCCATAACAGTGTCATATTTTCCTCACCCTGCTTCCCTCTACCCATCTCAATCTGCACCGGCCATACTTCCTTCGTGATGCATCCTGCTCGTTTCGCCATTCTAAGTGTATCGGTGTGGGATAGTGAGAAGTGCAGATGAGGTGGGGAGTGGGGAGGAGGCAGAAAGTTGCCAAGTTGCTGAGGGGACAGTAATATCCCGATCAGGAGTGAGTGGATCAATTTGCACCCTGTGGGCATCTTCTGCCCCATCTCGATTATATGCGTCACTCGACACTGATTGGTGTTTATGTGCGACGGTTTTCAGCATCCTACTATATTTTTAAAGGTCAGACCACCCAACGATCCTTCAAAACTAGAGTATAAGCTCGACGGTTCGGTGGTCTCCATACCGGATCTCCCGCTCAACTTGTTGATCTCGACATTGAGAGATCGTATATCGCAGCGCATACGGAAAGCGCGGTGCCTGCGTCAAGGATCAGGTTAGCGTACGATGACAAGCGTGCGAGTTATAATCCGGAAGATGAGGGTCTGTTCGTGTTGAGTGTCAGGCAGGTTAAGAGGCGGTAGTCTCATCCTTTTTGCATCACTCGTGTTTTGCATGCCACACGGTGGGCTTGCGTTGTGCGAATAGTCGTAATGGTGCATTTGTATGTGTACGTCTTGGCGGTTCATATATCAGTTGATCATCTTTTCGTCGTTCATGTTACCGATTCGGTGACCCCATCCGGTTGCTGCTTATATCACTCCTATTAACGGCCTGGGTAGAACGCTCGAATTCTGCATCATTCAGTCGTTTCAAGCAATGTACAGTACAGGGTGGATACAACTATAACTGGCAACACAATCCACAGAAATCTCGACCTGGGGGCAACAAAAAAGGGAGAATAGGGTGGTGTACAACGATCCAAGAACTTGTAGCAAAGTCGCAGAAACCTAAGACAGATAATCAAACATATTGAACATATCAGGTCACATACACTGCATATCGAATGACAAGGATAACCGCGAGCTGAACGTAAAGAAATCGCATATCTATGATAGTAGGATTTACATTCTGCTCCGGAAAACCTCCAAGTCTGCAGAAGAGTCGTGCTAGATGCTAGTTGCCTTTTGAAACCATGGGTTGCTGTGGGAGGCCGCGTGTCTGACCATCCTGGATAACTTGATGGATGACCCTCATTCTCTGAACCGCGGTTGTAGCGACAAAAGACAGAGGAGGGAACAGCTGCATTCCGAAATCAGTTGAACACCCGGGCCCAACGAGAATAGTGAAGTGTATCCTGTACTGACCTTCACGTCGAAATGAATCTCATATTTGAAGGTAGGAGCGTGCAAGCTGAGTTGTGCTGAACTCGCGCTCATCGTCTTTGCAAATATGAGATGCTGCACCACGTCTGAGCAAGAAGAAATTGCCATTCTACTCAGGAAAATGCTCACCTCTCCGTCCCTCAATGGCCTCAATGTATTTCTCTACCCACAAAATCCCCCGCTGATAAGATTGTGGCAATATCGTTTGAAACGTGGCTCGAAGAGTTTCATGATCAATGTTCCCCTCATGAGAAACAGAAAGACTGATCACGAAGTATGCGAGTCGATTGAACTTGGGTTGACTGAGAGCATTGTCGATGTCTTTCCAACTTGATGGCGACGTTACAAGGGATTCAAGTTCCAGATCTTCAAAATGGCCAATGATGAGATAGACAAGTGAAGGGGATAAGAGCTGGGAGATGTGAGAAGAAAGGAGAGCAACATTTTGAGATAAATTTGATGATGTAGTAATGATGCGCATGTACTCTAACTTCAAGTGACTAGATAATGAGAGGGATTCTACATGAAGAGATCTGTCGGTATGAGACGCAGTAGGAGTTGGACATGACTCACCAAACATATTTGCATCACTTGAAAACAGATTCAAGAATTCGAGAGAACACATGCATCGCTGTAGAATATGATGCACCTTGTTCAGATCAGACCTCTGTAAAGGATTAATTAGAAGAAGGCGTAGCCTTGAGAGGTCTTGAGGCGATCCCAGCCAGTCGAGCACGTCTGTGTTTACATATTCATCGTCGGCACCACAAAAGATATCCTTGAATCGGTGTGAGCGACGTGAAAAAAACCGTACTGGCCGAACCCATTTCGTGTCTTCGAAATAGATGGATCTGAGTTGTGGAAGACGATTGATGACTTGGATGATCTCGCTGAATGATTGATTTTCCAAGTCCGAGAAAATGAGTGTCCGGAGAGTTTTGGAACAAGAGACGAGGCGGACAAATAGGGGATGCAAAGTAGGAAGTCCATGAAGGTGGAGAGATGACAGGTTGACGAGAAGGGGAAGAAGTCGAGTGAGGACCTTGTATATCCAATTGTAATAGCACGGAGGGATAGACGTTTTCCCCTCTATCTTGTCCTGTGTCCGGTCTCTCGAGGAGATATGGAACTCTGATGACTCTGTTGTGGGCACATGGGCTAGGTTGCCTGACTCTGATTGGGATGGGGTCTCCTCCACATGCTGGTCATTCGATACGGAGACGGGGATTTGTGGTGAATGAGATGAAGATGGGGCGACTGGAGAAGCGGGGAGTGCAGGTGAATGTGAGGGAAGGGTGGACGAAGTAGGTGCTGGTGAATCGGAGGGCGTCGGAGACGGAGAGGCTGGTTTCGTCGACGATGGAGGTGGACGTGGATATATTCCGAGGAATTGAACCGATTGGGCTCTGTGCGGATGGCGGGCTATGGTGCTGAGGAATGCATCAGCTCCGCGGGTAGTGCGAAGTGTGACGCAGCGAATGAGATGGTGCTGGGATCTGGGCACCCAATCGCGGCACACCAGCGAACACGCATACAGCGTTGAGACCGCTTCTACAGCTTTGTCATAGTCGAGAATGGTCGGATTGTGAGCTGGGAGGGCGAGATTGTCGATGACCCGCTCGCATACCTCGATTGGAAGTTTACAAGACTGCATTCTAGGCGAAGGGATGCTCGTCAAACAGAAAATGCGCGAGTGTTCAAACGTTCACGGACAATAACGACCCTGGAGCGCGAGAACCCAATAAGGCGCTGTATGCATACTAGTATAGCAAATTGAATCATGACAAGTTAATGAGAAAAAACGGCAGCATGTGTGTCCCTTAACATGTACAACCACTCTGAATAGGTATCAAAATCAAATCATGGAGAACATGTACAGATATCTACAAGTTGAGAACCTTGGTACTTCTGAGACACACAAGATGTACAAGGAATCGCAAACCGTCACTCCACAATCCATGAGCAAAGCCACAAAGAAAAATCGCGGTCCATGAGGAATCTCGTACGGATGAATTGGGCTGTCCTTCGAGAGGCTCTCAAAGGGGTAGCTATGTACCCCTGGCTACACCGCTGCCATCAGCGAACTTGAAGGGAACATGACTAGCAGAGATTGCACAATACAAGGCGACTTGACTGCAGATGTCCCGAATGCTCCCCTACCACTCCACACACGACCAAAGGCGAGACATCCGTGATGGCTCTGAATGCCGTAAGTACGTTTCGAGCGCGAGTTTGGTTTGTGCTTGGGATCGATGAAGGAACCTTGAACGAAAGGTGTCCCAGAGTGTCGACATGATCCCGGAGAACCTGGACGGGGAAGTCCTCCATTGAGCGGAGACTGGGATCCTGGGATTCAAGACGATAGCTCGTCGACTTCTGGATGGGGAAACGTGACAACGAAGGTATGGGTTGTGTGAAGGGCGAAAACCTGATCGTATGTAGTTTGGAGGTCCACGAGTCCTGGGTATTTCGACGTTCCATGACAACCGACTAGTATCGGAACAATGACAAACAAACTGCTTCCTCATAGATATGGCAGTATACGGTGGTATTCGACGAAATGGACATACTGATGTGACCACGTTGAATGAAATGGGATCTAGATTGACAGGGAAATATGCCATACCGTGCTCTTGAACCATTTCAGATTGCTACATAGCTCCTTGATGTGACACATAGTAACGGATATCTACCGCCAAGCGTTGAGAACACGAATGCGGACCAGTTCCGGTCCAGATTAGCTGGGTGCCCCATTGATGAGTTGGTTGAAGGCAAGCGAGAGGGCAGGTGGATGGGAACCCGCCAGGCTCTTCAGCTGGTGCCAACCACAACCTGAAGGAGAATATCGTGCGATGGGAGCACAACAGAAAGAGAGGCATCGGAATTCGGGGTTCATACATCGTCGTCTCTGAGTCGGTGCAGCCATACCGCCCATTGTAGACATACACCCCGGATTTCGGAATGTTTCTTTGCGCACTGGGATACTGCCAGTGGGTCGCGACTAGGAATGCCGAAGCGATGGGGATCGGTGGAGGTGGGCTCATGCGACGAATTGGGTTCGAACTACCTGGGAGATGAGGGAGTGAGGGATATTTTTCCGTTGGATTCACAACCTCATCCCTCGCGTCGTGAGATTCGTTGTCTTCAGTTTCTCGGGGAAGAATAGAATATTCTCCTGGATTTTCTTTCTGAAATTCGAGTATTCAGGACAAACTCTATTCCAAGCCAACGATAAACCCACAGGGCCACAGTACGTTTTCGCTGGAAAAGTTGAAAGAGGACAATCTCCTCTGGCTGTTGGCCGGACTTGAACGACGTGATTTCTCCGAGAGTGAGAGAGATCACCGAGTGGGTGACTATGACAAGGTCACCTAGAAAAGGCTGTTAGCGAAATGTACAGCTGGCAAGAGAAGCCGCTTGTATACTACACTTCAGTTGCGGTCATTTCAATATCAGCGGACATGTCGATTCCCGGTGTTCACCTGGGATTTGCAGCGAGAGCGGAAGAGCGGGAGGAATCTTCACTTGTGGTCGATGAAACACTTTTCATGGAGGACTCGGAGGAGGATTGTACAAAAAACCGTGAAACGAGGCCACCCCGCGAAACCCGACTGGAAACTGTTATCGCACAATATTCTGTCAGATTAGATTAGATCGGCGGCTGTGCCACAGAATCTAAGGCTCAACTCACCTTCAAGTTGACCGCGACGTGAACGTTGGGTTGTGAACGGGGATGGCGAGACAGTCGATGACACGCTCGCAAAGTTCGATCGGGAGTTTACAAGACTGCATTCCAGACGGGGGGATGGTAGTTGAACAGAAACGGGCTACCACAGTCGACAGTGAAGGGTCCCTCGAGAAAATACTCGTACTGGTGATTCGGAATTCGAGCAAAATAAGAGCGACAAAGATGTTGTTGTGTGAGGGACGCCCATTGTCGGAGCACTTCAAAAGAATCAAAACGTTCATCGGACCCAGAGGATGGTTGTCGGTGAGAGGAGCGGATGATTAGATTAGATCGCAATCGCAATCAGGTGGCTACGCCACAGAATCCGAGTCCAAGAGACCCACTGGCGACTCACCCTCCCGACAGTGAACTCTGAATCTGACACTCACGAATCAGCAGTAGTAGACTGCTAGAGTCCTCTACTTCTCATAACACCACTCTACCATGTCCTCCCCTGAAGTGTTTACGCTCGGTCAAACATCCATCACGGCCCATTCGTTCAATGCCAATCGCACAGGTTTAAATCGGTAACCTCCAAAGGATCGCATGATCATAATCGAGGAAAACTAGAGTCTTGCTGTGAGCCTGAATTCCAAAGACCGCACAAATCTTGACACGCCAAGGTAACGAGTGGAAGGCTACGGAAACTCTCTCTGAGGTAGGCCCGGAATAACATAACACTGCGCGTGTACTTACGAAGGCGGAACAATAGCACGATAAACTCATCACCAGTATCGACTGGGCCCCGAACTCCAACCGTATCGTCACTTCTTCCCAAGACAGAAACGCATATGTCTGGCAGCAAACTCCCGATCCCATGACAGGGCAGTTGCATCTGGAAACCGACGCTCTGTCGCCTTGCAGTAGTCGCAACAGGGTTCGGCCACGTTTGTTCGGATGAAGTCCCAAATTGAGGACAAGTTTGACTGTTGCAAGCGGCGCACGGTGAGTATCGAGGCCGCCGTCGGAAAAAGGTTTTCTCCTCTGATGGTTGAATCTGTAGCCCTATTGCCATCTGCTCGTTTGACTCTGAAGGGGGTCGGTGAGTCTCCCGACTCCTCAAGAGACCTATCGTTCTGCCGTGCTTGAAAGAATGTGTGGAACCTGGTTCACGGTGGAAAGAACTCGATCCGGGAGATATGGGAGCAAATATAGTGAGAACGAGACAAGAAGCATGAAGGCGACAAAGAAGCCGAACGCGGTAAGCATACTCGATACCCTCACCTGTCTTTACATGACACTTAATTCCCCATCTTCATTCAGTCGCGTTCGCCGGTATCGATTGGTACAACTACCTATTGTACATGCCATCGAGTTCTCAACCGTGGACACATGATCTGAACGTCTCCTACCGATGAGTGTCCAAGAAGACATGACTTCCGCCCAAAGGAGAATAGCAACGATGGATTTGGAAATGACCATTGAGGACGTTGAAGCTCACAGAGTGAGACAGATGGCGGTAGAAACTGAGGCCGCTGCTACCGTTGGGAGTGTCAGTGCAGGCGGAAGATATCGAGCTATTCAGGCTACTTGGTTGGGTGCTGCTGGGCTGACGAAGATCAGGATGGATGATATTTCAAAGTGTGAGCAGTCCCTTGTGATGGTAGACCAGCGGCCGATGCTTACTGTGGTGTGGTGTCTGGAGATCATATGTTGGCATACATGATTTGTGGGCAGCGAATCTCGGTGGCCGAACTCCAAGAGCATACAGTATGTGTGTCGAGTTGCCCGATTCGAGATGGAGATCTCAACGAGACGTTCTTGGGGCTAGGAAAGCTCAAGCGTCCGAGCTACAGCGCGGCGCGAACGTCGTCTCGTCATTCAAGAATCTCGCGAGGACTCATGTCGATGTCTTCGGTGCAGAAAAAGACGAAGAGAAACAGAAGAAAGAGGAGGAGAGATAGGGAGAATGTCGTGTGGGATGGATATCAGTGCTGTTGACGACCGTGACCCGTAGAACGATCAAATTCTGTGTCATTCAGTCAGATCAAACAATATGCATGGCAGTCCACAGAAGTCTCGAGATTGTAGCGACAAAAAAGGGAGAAGAGGGTAGTATGTAATAATACAAGAAGTCGCAGCAGAGTCGCGGAGTGTGAGGACTGATAATTAAGCATATTCGGCATATCAAGTCACATGTACTGCATCATAAATAACAAGAATGAGTGCGAGCTACAGGCAAGCAAATCGCATATATCCGTCCTGGTCTATGGCAAAGCCTCCAAGTCCGCAGAAGAGTTGTGTTGGTTGTTTTTGTGAGTATGAGGTAAGGTGATTGCTGTCGGAGTCTGTCTGACAATCGTGGATGTGTCAGACATAACTTGATGTATAACCCTCGTAATTCCCTGATCCGGGATTGTAGCCACAAAAGGCAGAGAAGGAAGCAGCTGCATCACGGAATGGGATAAGCACCAGGCCCGACAAGAATAATGAGGCGCATCCGTACTGACCTACACATCGGAAGGGGTCTCATGCGCGATGATAGGATGTCTCAAGTTGAGATATGCTGAACTCGCGCTTATCGTCTTTGCAAATATGAAATGCTGCACGACAACTAAGCAAGAAGGCATTGGCATTCTGTTCAGGAAAATGCTCACCTCTCCGATCCTCTGTGGTGTCAATATATTTCCCCACCCACAAAATCCCCCGCTGATATGATCGTGGCAATATATCTTGAAATGTAGCCCGGAGAGTTTCACGATCTGTGTTTCCCTCGCAAGAACCAAAAAGGTTGATCACGAAGTATGTGAGTCGATTGTACTTGGGATGACTAAGAGCATCGTCGATGTCTTTCCAGCTCGATTGCATCGTTGCAAGGGATTCCAGATCCAGATTCAAAAAAGGGCCAATGATGAGATAGATAAGTGAGGGGGATAAGAGCTGGAAGATGTGAGAAGAAAAGAGAGCAATATCGTCGAGTAAAGTCAATGATGGAATCCAGATGTCAAGACACTCCAGCTTCGAGTGACTGGATAATGAGAGGGATCCTGCAAAGAAGGGTTTGTCGGTATGAGACGGTGTATGAATCTGATATCACTCACCAAAGATATCTGCATCGCTTGAGCCCAGATCCAGGGATATGAGAGAATTCCTGCATCGTTGTAGAACATGATGCATTTTGTTCCAACCAGAACTCTGCAGAGAACCAGTTCGAAGATGGCGGAATCCCGAGAGATCTTGAAGCGATCCCAGCCAGTCGAGCGTGTCTGTGATCATGTGTCGGTCGTCGGCGTCACAGAAGAACCCCTCAATTTGGAGTCGGCGACTGGGAAAAAATCGTACTGGCCGATCCCATTTCGAGCCGTTGAAGTAAATGGATCTGAGTTGTGGAAGACGATTGACGGCTTGAATGATTTCGGTGAATGATTGATTTTCCAAGTCCGTGAGTAAGAGTGTCTGTATGGTTTTGAAACAGGAAACGAGGCGTATGAATAGGGGGTGCAAAGTGGGAAGTTCATCAAAGCGGAGAAACGACAGGTTAACGAGAAGGGGAGGAAGTCGAGTGAGGACCTTGTATATCCAATTGTAGTAGCATGGAGGAATGGTCATGTTTTCCTCTATCTTATCTTGTGTCTGGTCTCTCAATGAGACATCGAACCCCGATGACTCTGGTGTGGGCGCATGGGCAAGGTTGCCTGACTTTGAGTGGGGCAGCGTCTCTTCCACAAGGGTCTCCTCCACATTCGGCTGGTCGTTCGATACGGAGACGGAGATTTGGGGGGAATGAGATGAAGACGAGGTGACCGGGGAAGCGGGGGGTGTAGGCGACTTTGAGGAGAGGGTGGAGACAGTGGACAAGGTGGGTGCTGGTGCCAGTGGATCGGAGGGCGTCAGAAGCGGAGAGGTTGGTTCCGATGACGATGGAGGTGAAGGAGGCGAGAGTGGTGATATTATCAGAAACTGCACCAATTGGGCTTTGTGCGGATGGCGGGCTAGGGTACTGAGGAATGCGTCAGCGTCGCGGGTAGTGCAAAGTGTGACACAGCGAAAGAGATGGTGCTGGGATCTGTGCACCCAATCACGGCACACCAGCAAACATGCATACAGCGTTGGGGTAGCTTGCAGAGCTTTGACATAGTCGTCCCACATCGGATTGTGAGCTGGGAGGGCGAGACTATCGAGAATACGCTCGCAAACTTCGATCGGAAGTTTACACGACTGCATTCCAGGCGAGGGGATGGTAGTTGAACAGGAAACGGGGCTGTCACAGCCAATAAGGGTCCTACAGTACTACCGATGCCCCGAAGCCCAAGAACCCAGTGTCAGGCGCTATATACATATAGCAAATTGAACCATGACAAGTTAACAAGAAAAATCGCCAAATGGTGGTCATGCATCCCTGGTTTCGGGATGTTTTCTGTACGGAGTGGAATACTGGGCTGCAACTAGGAATGCCAAAAAAGTGAAGATCGGCGGAGATGGACTCTGCAATGAATCGGATTTCAACTACCCGGGAGATTCGGGGGCGAGGAACATTTTTCTGTTGGATTCACAGTCTTACCCCCGCATCATGAGCTTTGTTGTCTTCATTTCCTCGAGGAACCTCTTCTATGCAATTGCCTGCCTGAAAGACAAGTATTCAGTACGAAACTCAGTCATGAACTTAATGTGAACCAACAGCTAGTTCAGAAGGGGGCAATCCCCTCTGGGTGTTGGCAGGACTCGGGCGAACTGCTTTATTCGGTAGTGAAAGAGGTCGCCGAGTGAGGGAATATGACACGGGTCAACGAGAGAAGGCTGTCAGCGAAGCGTGCAGCCAGCGAGATGCGCGTACATACCTTAAGTGCGGTTGTTGCAATGGCGGTGGACAAGTCAATTCCCGGCATGTACTAGGGTCTTGCTATGAGAGAGCATCAGGGACCTGATCATTGTGTGCACTGGCGGCACCTGATAATGGCCGCTACACTTGCAGGGCGTCACCAAGGTTTCACATTGTCGCTGATGAGTATGCGTCAAAGAATGACAATCAAGAAACGTGGTCCCGCATGGGCACAGTCAACGCTCTCTTCGATTCATGATTGCCATAAATGTACCCTTTGGGACCTTTCTCTTCACCTTAGGAGAAGATGATGGTATTAGGACGAAGCCTGAAGCAAAGAGCTGCGGAGTTCATGGGAAAGGGCAGGAATGTCCGCTCATGAGTCCCTCGAGAATATTCTTGTATGGCGAATCCGTAACTGGACTGTATAAAAGCGAGGGACGCCCAAGGGAATGTCGGAGCACTCCAAAACATCGTCGGACCTGGAGGATGGTCACCGCTCTGGGATTCTGTGANNNGAGGATGATTNANTATATCGTAATCAGGTGGACCTGCGCCCCAGAATCCCAAAGAAGACCCAGCTGGGACCCTCCGAATGATGGTTTGGAACACCGTGACTATTGAGTTTCAATTGCGAATTTGATTCGTGCTTGGGATCGACGAAGTGGACTTGAAGGTGAAGCGGCCCCAGAATGTCAACGAAACCCCGGAGAACCTGGATGGGAATCTCTCCAGTGAGTGAGGACTGTGATTCTGGGATTCACGACGATGGCTCGTTGCAGAGAGGGTATAATCGGTTCAATGTTGAAAAATAGTGTGAGTCGTGAAGGGCGAGAGCCTGGACATATGGAGTTTGAAGGTCCAAGAGTCCCAGGTATTCCAGTATAACAACTGAGTAATTTTGGAATAGCAAGAAGAAAGCGCATACTCATAGATATGGTGGTATATGGCGGTATTCGACGCGATGGACTGACCGAAGTGATGATACCGGCTGTGGATTGACAGGGAGAGACGACAAAACGTGTTCTTGCACCACTTCAGAGTGCAACACGGCTCGTTGATATCCATTGTCAAACCTCGAGGGCACAGACTCGGGCCAGTTCCTGTCCAGGTCCGCTCGGTTGGCGCCGTTTGCTGCGGCTCCTGAGTCAAGGGTAATAGTACAGATACAGCGGCATGATGGAGTATTGAAGGGAGTTAACCCTGAGGGGTGGTTCTGATTCGTTTGATGAGGCAAAGTTTGGACTTGAATGTAACACCATCGTGTTTGCGAAGCGTCGCCCGATGACAATGACACGAAAGAGGTGGGTGAAGGTACGCGAGAGATGAGATCGACGGAAACAGAACCACCAGGCTTTTCAGTTAGTGTTGACCAAAACATGAAGAAGAAGTAGGCGGGATGAGAGGGCACAGAAGAAAAAGCACTCAGTATAAGACTCTATCTCGAACGGAAGGTGGACCCACAGCGCTTTTCGCCTGGAAGAGGAAATTCTTCCCTGGTCGTTGGCAGGACCCAAGCGACCCGGTTTCTTCGAGGGCGTTGCATGTCGCAGAGTGAATGACTATGATACGAGTCAACGAGAGAAGACCATCAGCGATCCGTACACCCGGCGAGATTCATCATGCTTGTAAATACCTCAATTGCGGTCATTTCGGTCTCGGTGGACAAGTCGATTTCCGAAATTTACTGGGGCCTTGCAGTGAGACAGTGAGAAGCGAAGAACAGTGAGGACCTGATATAATGGCCGCAACACATGGAAGGCGTCACCAGGGTTTCGCGGTTTTGCGATGACCATGACTAGAAAATGTGGTTCCGCGTGGTTTCAACGATATCTTCGATTGATTGCCACATATACCCTTTGCGATCCACCCTCATTCTTTCAATCACCTTACGAGGAAATGATGATATCAAGACGAGGCTTAAAGCAAAGAGGAGTCGCAGAGTTCATGGGGAAGTGGAGGGGTGTCCGAGGATGAGTCCCTCTAGAATAATCTTGTATGGCGAATCGGTAACCGAGCTATATAAGATCGACAATGAGTAAATACTCGACTCGGCTGGTACACCAGGAGGGGTATGTCGGAGCACTCCGAAACATTCAAGTTGTTGTCTTCGGACCCGGAGGATCCTCATCGTACTGTGCAAGAAATATCAAAGATAAGATTAGATCGTAATCAGGTGGCTGCGCACAGAACCCACTGGCGACTCGCCGCCTTCTGGACGTGAACTCTGAATCTGACATCCACGAATCAGCAGTAGTAGGCTGCTGGAGTCCTCTGCTTCTTATAACACCACTCTACCATGTCCTCCCCTGAAGTGTTTACGCTCGGCCAAGCAGCCATCACGGCCCATTCGTTCAATGCCACTCGCACAGGTACTGTATGAATCAGTAACCTCCAAAGGATCGCATGATCATAATCGAAGAAAACTAGAGCTTGAATTCCAAAGACGCACAAATATTGACACGCCAAGGTAACGAGTGGAAGGCTACGGAAACTCTCTTTGAGGTACGCTCGGAATAACATAACACTGCGCGTGTACTTACAAAGGCGGAACAATAGCACGATAAACTCATCACCAGTATCGACTGGGCCCCGAACTCCAACCGCATCGTTACTTCTTCCCAAGATAGAAACGCATATGTCTGGCAACAAACTACGATCCCATGACAGGCCAATTGATCTGGAAACCCACACTCGTCGCCCTACAAATCAACAGGTCGGCCACGTTTGTTCGATGGAGTCCCAATGAGGACAAGTTTGCTGTTGCGAGCGGCGCACGGTAAGTATCGAGGCTGCCATTGGAACAAGGTTTAATTCTGTCCTGTGATGATTGAATTCGCAGCGCTATTGACATCTGCTCGTTCGACCCGGAAGGGGATTGGTGGACCATGCCTGAAAGAATGCGTGGAATCTGGTCCACGATGGGAAGATCTCGAGTTGGGAAAGAAAAGAGCGAGATGGGAGCAAATCAAGCGAGAACAAGACAAGCAGCGTGAAGACGACGAGGAAGTCGAATGCAGTAAGTGGACTCGATACTCTCCTGTCTTTACATCACACTTAATACCCCATCTTCATTCAGTCGCGTTCGCCGAGATCGATTGGCACGACTACTTACCCAGTGTACAGGCCATCGAATTCTCAGCTGCGGACACTCAATCTGACCTATTTATGAGCGCCAAGAAGACATGTGATGCTAACGATGGTATCGTGTCTGGAAAGAAGGGAGAGAAGATGACGACGCGTATGATTTGTTGGCGGCAGATTCCAGTGGAAAGACTCCGAGAACATATGCGTGTCGAGCGTTTGACCCAAGGTGGAAGTCGCAACGAGACGTTCTCAGCTAGGAATGCTCGAGCATCTGAACTGCAGCGCGGCGTGAACACCGAACGTCGCTTCGTCACTCAAGAATCTCGCGAGGATTCGTGTCGATATGTTCGGTGCAGTAGAAGACGAAGAGAAACGAGAAAAAGAGGAAGAGGAAGAGAATTGGGGGGAGAGAGAGGGAGAAGGTCATCTGGGATGGCTGTACCGCGTCGAAAGCATACACCCTCGTCAAATTCTTGACCAACGTCAACTTCGACGGATAGATTGCTGCCATCCACAGATCGAAGGGTCTCAGACCGTATGTACTCTTATGATCTCTACTCAATTATCACTTATGTTCATACTACTCCTTATATGCAGACAAGAAGTCACTGCCATTGGTCCTGGAATTGGACCAGCAGCAATCCCTGCCCCGCTCATGTCCCTCCCGCCATCACCAGCTTCACTCCCCGCACCACCCCACAAACATCAGGCACCGCTCCTGATGGCAATTACGCCGCTGCAACAGTTTCATCCGGCCCTCAACCTGCCTTCCTCTATCCATAACAATCCGCACTTGTCATGCCTCCACTTCTACACTACCAAGTTCTCGATACACCCCAACCATTTGGGTACCAACCTCCGCCCACGGCCAAACCCATGGTGTATCCTGCTCGTGTGGCGGCTTTGAGCGGTGGCGTCGGTGCCGGTGTCCCTCCTCCTATGGGTGTTGGTATTGGTATGGGACCAGGACCACAGCTTGGTATGGTGCGAAGCGCAGATGAGATGGTGTTCTGCCTGCGAAGAGGCAGAAGGTCGCAAAGTTGCCGTGGGAACAGTATTATCCCGAACATGATTGGATGAATTTGCATCCTGTGAGTGGCTTCGTCCCTATCTCGATTATATGCGTCACGGATTACTTATTCGTGTTTCTTTTTCCTTTTCAGCATTCTATATCGTTACAGATCCGACTACCCAACGATCCCTCAAAACCAGAGTATAAGCTCGATGGTTCGGTGGTCTCCGTCCCAGATCTTCCGCTCAGTCTGTTGATCTCGATACTCCGAGATCGTATATTGCAGCACCCAGGAAGTGCGGTGCCGGCGTCGAGGACCAGATTGGCGTGCGATAACAAGACGTTCACCAATGCTAATACGTTAGCGAGTTATAATCTAGAAGATGAGGATCTGTTGGTGGCGATAATCTCGTCCTGTTTTCGTTGCTCATCTTTTGCGTGCTACCAGGTGGGCCTGCGTTGTGCGGACAGTCGTGGTGGTGCAGTTATATGTGTACATCTTGGCGGTTCATATGTCAGTTTATCATATATTCGTCATTCATGCTCTTAGTTTAGTGACCGGTGACCCCATCCAGTTGCTGATACAAGTCCTCTTGGCGACCTGTGTAGAACGCTCGAATTCAGCATCATTCAGTCGTATCAAACAATGTACAGGGAGGATGCAGCTTTCAACAGTCCACAGAACTCGATATTAGGGCAACGGACAAGGGATGAGAGGACAGTATACAACAAGACAAGAAGTCGAATCAGAGTAATACGCCGGATAAAGGTTACATACACGAGGCATAGAATTTGAATGTGAAGAATAATTACGAACTGACAGTAAACAAATCGCATATGATGCCACGACATATATCCTGGTCTATGGAAAAGCCTCCTGTACTAACACAAATATCGCAACGTCCCTCATGTGCGAAAATAGGGATGCGCGAGCCGAGACATATCGAACTCGTGGTCGTTGTCTTTGCATATATGGAATACTGCACCGAACCTCAGCAAAAAGACAGTAGATTTTCAAGTCGTTAAAACAACGCTCACCTCTCTGGTCATCAACAGCACCGATGTATTCTGATACGTACAATATCCCGCGTTGATAGGATTTTGGTAATATGTTTTGAAAAGTGATCCGAAGAGTATTACGATCAAAGTTCCCCTTATTCGAAGAAGTGAGGTTCATCACAAAGTATGTGGGTTGCTTGAACTCGGGGTTACTAAGGGCATAGTCGATATTTTTCCAGCTAGGTTGCAATACTTCAAGGTGTGAATCCAGGTTCTCGAACGGGCCGATGACGAGACAGACGAGCGAGGGAGATAAGAGCTGGGAGATGCGAGAGGACAAGAGAGGGATGTGATTGGGCGAGGGTAGCGATGAACTCCAGAAGTTTAAGTACTTCAGTTTCGAGTGGGTAGATAATATCAGGGATTCTGCAACCAGAGACCTGTCAGTATGAGATGCAACAGGAATTGCACAATGCTCACGCAAGATATCCACGTTGTTACAGGACAGAGTGAGGTATCTGAGAGAATACGTGCATCGCTGAAGAATATGATGCAACTTGATCGCATCAGAATGATTCAGGTTCATAAATAGAAGGGCTTGCAATCCTGAGAGATCTTGAGGTGACCCCAACCAGTCCAGCACATCCGTCCCAATGTCTCTGCCTCCGGAACCTTCTGAGACAAGAATACAAATCAGTTGCTCAAGTCGGAGTCGGTGACTGGGAAAAAATCGGGCTGGCAAATCCCATCTCGAGTAATGAATACGAAAAGACCTGAGTCGTGGAAGACGGTTGACAACCTGAATGATCTCGCTGAAAGATTGGCTTGACAGATTCTGGAGAGTGAGGGTCTTGACAGTTTTGAAACAAGGAACAAGGCGAATGAATCGGGGATGCAAAGCAGGAAGATTATGGAGGTGGAGGACTGACAGATTGATGAGGAGAGGAGGAAGTCGTATGAGAACCTTGTATATCCAATTGTAGTGACATGGGGGGATAGGTACTTCGTCCACCTTAATTTCTGTTCGCTCTCGCGTTGGGATATCAGCATCCGATGACCCTGAAGTAGATAGATAGGTGGGGTCGCCTGACTTTGATTGGGACAAAGTCTTATCCACGTTTGACTGTTGGTCATTTGGTATGGAAGGAGAACGAGAGGGAGACGGCGTGACTTGGGAAGCGGAAGGTGCAGACGAACATGAGGGAAGGGCGGGGACAACAGACAAAGTGTGTTCTGGTGGATCAGAAGGCGTCAGAGACGAAGAGTCTGATTTTGGAGAGGACGGAGGTGAAGGAGGTGGAAGTGGCGATATGGAGAGGAACCGCACCAACTGGGCTCCGTGCGGATGGTGGGTTATGGCATCGAGGAATGCGTCAGCATGGCAGGTAGTGCAAAGTATGACCTGGCGAAAGAGATGGTACTGGGATCTGTGCACCCAATCGCGGCACACAAGTAAACACGCATACAGCGTCGGTTTTATGTCCAGGGCGAGTATGCAATCATCCCACGTCGGATTGTGAGTGGAGAGGGCGAGATTGTCAATGACACGCTCGCAGATTTCGATTGGGAGCTTGGAAGCCTGCATTCGAGAATTTCGAGTCATCGGGATGGTCACAGAGAGGTGCGCAACTGAGTCAGTGAAAGAGCGTCGCCGCTCACCTTGTGTGATACCAAAGATCCCTGCCTGGTGGTGTGCATCGTAGTTTGCAGAATACTTATAGTCTTGAGATTAACTTAAGATCCATCTGCATCCGAGTCATCCCATCAAGGTCGCAAGCGGCACTCCAGCCGCAGTCAAATCTTCCAGGGCAGCCAATGACCATCACCAGGTATGATGGACCCCTCTCAGATCCATCCATGATAAGTAGTATACCAAGGCCGGACTTGTTTGAAAATCAGACTCACCTGGTATATACGGTACGTCGTCATGAATCGTAAATTGGCTTTGAGTCTCTGACATGGATAGCATCATAGAGCGACCCCGTTCAGGACAATCTCATTTGATCCACCGTCACACTTCGTCCGACTCTCTCTGCTCATGAAACAGGCTTGAAAGAAATCCTGCGACGTGCGTCGTCGTGGATGGTATGGAAGCGGTTTACAGGGCTGCGATACGCCACATGATCACGAATGACAAGGAGTGCCATCTGAAGTCGTTCTAATGCAGACATTGCGGAGGTTTATGAAGGGATTTTCTGGACAAAAAAAAAATAGCGACTGGATCGGGCATGGGCGGTACCACAAGCTCCAGCGCAGCACGTGATACAGTTCCAGATTAGGAAATAGTGCAGGCGCTTATATGTGTGGCACACAAAAGGGGTAAACACTGCACATCACAACCGGAATTTGATAGTCTCGCTACCAACTTAACTGTAATTAAGACTGTATTCCTTCCTTGTACACAATCTCAGGGTCCATCCTGAGCTGTAGGCATACAAAGTGTTAGAAAATATAGATCAAAGAAGTATTAGTATACTATTAAAACGATACAAATGCCAGTATGTATACTGTTGAGCTAGAATTCTCATATCCTGCAGGTTTGATTTATAAATTCAGACATCATTTCATGATCCAGTTGAAACTAGGATTAGCACATAATTAAAGTGACACAAATGATGGCATACATTGTGTCTTTCTCAGACAACATTTTATACTTCAGTTGAAAGTAGCATTAGCAGATAATTAAAATGACACAAATGCTGGCACTGATGCTGACTTCCTTAAATACCATTTTATGCTCTGGTTGAAAGTAGAATTAGTACATAATTAAAATGATACAAATACTAGCATGGATGCTGTCCTTCTCAGACACCATTTCATGCTCAATTTAAAACTGGAATTCATATACTATTAAAAACACACAAATACTGGCATGAATGTTGTGTTCCTCGGACACCATTTCATGATGCAGTTGAAACCAGGATTAAAATGACACAAATGCTGGCATGGATGNTGTNTTNCTCAGACATCATTTCAGGATTAAAATGACATAAATGCTGGCATNNATGCTGNGTTCCTCAGANACCATTTCATCATCNGGTTGAAACCAGGATTAAAATAACACAAATGCTAGCATGGATGCTGTGTTCTTCAGACACCATTTCATGATTCGGTTGAAACCAGAATTAAAATGACACAAATGCTAGCATGAATGCTGTGTTCCTCAAACATTATTTCATGATCTGGTTGAAACTAGAATTAAAATGACATAAATACTGGCATAGATAATATATTTCTCAGACAAGATTTCATGATCCAGTTGAAAATTATTCAAATGATACAAATGCTAGTGTAAGTGCTGTCTTTCTCAGATACTATTTTAATTTTTTCTCTACTATCTTTCTTAAGCAATAGAACTTATTCAGATAGGGTATCTCTATATCATAAGTTCTACAAGTTTCTTCAATGATATTACCAGTTATAATCTAATTAAATCATGAGTAAATTATATCTACTTTTGTAAATCTCTGATTCTTCTTAAGTAATATCTTTTTTTTATTCTCTATTATGAAACTTCCTTATCTTTTCTAATTTAAATATCAAGTCAAGTAACAATATATTATTTCTGATAGATCTCTTTCATCATTACTATATTAACACACTTTATGTAGATTTTTATTTACTTTTTCAAAAAGACTAATATTAAATACTAGTATCAATCTTTCTCTGTGTATACACTATCAGCCTAAAATACTATTCTGTCTAGACTCTAAGAGGTTAGAATTTCAATACAATACTCTAGTCCTTTAATCCATAGCAACTTTCTAGCTTCCATAGAAATACCAGAAAAAGGAATCAAGTAATTATCTAGGTTTACTATCTGACTATGAGACAATGGGCAATTTGGCTCTTCTACAATAACTCCTGAAAACTCTTCTGGTTCATAAGCCAGAAAGGGATTGGTCCCTAGATCATCAGAAGAATTTTCACTTTCATGATGAGATCTAATATTTTGATCATCATATGCATCCCAATCTATACCATATTCTGCTAATTCATCTTGAGATATCTCTTCACTAAATCCTGTGACTCCATGTTCTAGCATACTAAAAAATCTAAGCTCTCTTGGACTCTGAGAGCCAATACCAGATGTAGATAATTTATGACTGTTCCAGGATTCTGCCCACTCAAGTGCTTCCTGGTTAATTTCTCTGAGAAAGAGATGATGCAGAAGCCAGATATGAGAAGGAAGATCTGGATTCAAACTGTGATGAGCCTCAAGATTTTGAAAGAAAACCTTCCATTTAGACCCTAGAGCCTGTGTCAAATCAGCCCAAAGTCTTTCAATTCTAATATTATGCACACTTCTAGATAAAATGAAAGTAAAACTGAGTTTTGATATTTCTAAGTTGGATATACTAGATTCTTACCTTCCCCAGATATATGATCCTCTTCCTGTACCTCTGGTAGCCTCCATATACTGTGCAACTGCTACATTTTCAACTCCATGGTCACCTCTTACTCTACTAGGTGTTCCATGAATGGATATAAGTGCAAGAAACAAGTCTAGAACTGTTTCAGCCCTATTGTTATTATTGGCACGAATTCCTGTAATAAATCTGCTGTAACCATCAATAAATGCATGGAATACTATTTTCCATCTGACCAGCCCTGATATAAAGTAAGTATTACTAAGTGTCTCCAAGATATCTACCAGATAGTAATAGGACCCACCATGTTGACCATCATGATGAGAAAGAGAGTTAAAGGCTCGCACGTGATACACTCTTCTCTGAATTCGTCTAACCCCAAATGCAGATATAGCAGGACCATTGATACGTGCGTATGATGCTTGAAGACGTCGCCGAGGCACGCTATGCCCTAGATGCAAGAAGTGACCTTCTATCATCCTACGACCAAATGTGGGGAATGAGCCGAGAAGTTCCAGCATTATTCTATCCAATTCATCATCTGTGAGAACAGACTGGAGGCCGGTTGATGAGGTATACCAACGATAAGTTTGTCCACTTTCTGTGTCGTGAAACTCTACATATACTGGAATACCAGGGTCAACTATATTTGCTTCAACCGCCCTACGTCTCACAGTTCTGGCAGAGACATCAAGACTCCGACCAAGTCGGGAGGACCCATACTGGATACCCTCTGCAAGAATGCTAGGGTCAATCTCGATACGGGGTCGGCCTCGTCTTCCTGTATGGACACGAGTGACTGCAAGAACTTCTGCCAGTGGGATATCAGGTTCGTCGGCAGATCGAGACATGGCCTCTTCAAGATCAGAGATCATGGTGCCAATGCTTTGACGCAACAATCCAACATCCTCAGCAGGAATAATTGGTTGATGCTGGCAGTTTGAGATAAGAAACAAAAGGTGATTGGGTCACTGCATGACTTACTTGATTGACCGTCATCTCAAACCTCAGACATGCTTGAATTTGCGACTGAAGAAATCCTCGGTTTCCGACTTGCGTATGACAAGCTCTCTGAACATCGTGTTTGAGAAGCTCAAAAGCTTGATGTATGCTTCGAAGTGGCAAAGGGGCAGATTGGCTGGTTTGCGACATGAGTTCAGAATGTGGGAGTTGAAGTGAGGTAGTAGGTGAGATTACTGGAGCAACCTTCAGTTTTCCGGGGGAAACTCAGGGATCGTCTTATAGCATTCCTCCAATTTCGCATGGGGTATTAGCATGCCTGAGGATATGCTACATGGCAAACCGTTGGCAGGTTTTCTGTATTCAAAGGGGGTATCACAGGTACGTTCCTTGGATTACCCAAGTGAATCCATCCTCGAGACTCTGCATCTCAGGGATATCTAAATTGACAGGAGGGTGGCAAACCCGGATCACAGAGTATGGGTCTCTCACTAACAACTTAGGAACAACGGCACCACTGCTGATGTCCCAAATTGTGCGACATAGAAGTCAACGGCCGTTGATGACCGTGGAACCAGCGCGGACTGATTCCAATGGGAAGACAGCTGCTTCAAACCACCATGCCCTGCTGGGCCCTTTGATTGGCTCTCTGTCCTGATGGGCTGACCTCATCTCCAGATTCCTCTCCACGGAGCGAAAATCAATCCCTCGGGGCGGGCAGGCATTTTGATGGCACGGACAACCTCTTCACAACTCGTCCACGCAAGTCTTCCTTCCTTCTACCACTACCCTGAGATCTACCTCTTCTCCTTGCCGATTTCTTCCTCCCCAAACTCAAGGACCAAGTCATGAAGATCATGCCTGTACAGAAGCAAACTCGTGCCAGTCAGTCTCGGTGTCAAGTGCGCCCGTCCGACGAGGTTACTTGGGTGCTGCTCTCGGTGAACCTCCACTTACACACAATATATCCCCAACGGTCTAAGACCGCATTGCAAACACAAGACGTTTTTGGATGGAAAACCACGCGCACCACAGTTCATTAGATAAGTGTGTCCTTCAAGCATGTATGGTATCTTACACGTTATAATACATGGTGTCCTGTTGTCTGTACAACGCCCTCCTCTCCTTCAGCCAACTTATCAGGGCCTCCTGATCAGATCCCAACTCATCCACCTTTGATATCTGTTCAATCGCCTTCCTCCAAGCTCCCTTTCTCCTCGCCTCCATCGTCTCCGCCCAATCAGGGTCCTCTTCCATTTGAGCCTGAGTTTTGAATCCGTAATCAACCCACCGGAATAAACCACCCGCCGCGTATTGTGTCAGCGACATTCGCCTCTCATGGGGTTGAACTGGCGTGTTGGCCCTGGTGTGTCGTCTCGCGGGCACGTCCGGGGGTTGCAATACAGTGACCTCAGATGCCCTGTAAAACGCGTGTGTCGTTTCACTGGCACATCTGGGTGTGGTGGGGAGACGGGGGCATCCCCCGTTCAATTACAAGTGCGATGACCT
>JANAWD010000594.1:0-25613 GCA_027627245.1 Meripilus lineatus | reverse complement strand
GCCGGAGACACGTGACGCGTCGGAGTTTGAAGGCGACGAAAACTTGCTGGTCCATTAACGTCAAGTGAGGTGAGTCTACGGCCAGCCACCCAACAAATTGATGGTTCCGGCGGAATGGCAATGGGCTTCGAGTTCGATCGGGTCATTAACATTTCCAATCACTTGAATAGATATCTCAGCCAAACCAACATGACACTACGCCGACATCGAAAATACTATACATTACAACCCATACGTCATTTCAGAGACAACCAGAAGAACATGCGCTTCATAACAAATCTGTCCCTCACGCGAATTATCTGTATCTTGTCCCGGCGCATTGAAATCGTCCTGAAAACCTCTTCTGGTGAGTCCGAGGCAGATGTCATCCCACACCAAAGTCCTGTTTCTGCGAGACCCACAAGGCCTCCGAGTCCCACGTCTAGCGTTATGAAAAAGGACTTGCCGACGAGCTAGTGCTTTCAGTCTCAGAGACCATGACCTGTGTGAGATAAAGCACGGTTTGTGAAAAAAAATCGCTGTGGTACAATATGAAACATACCTACTAACTCACTGAATCAGACTCGAGTCGGGCCTCACTTTCTTGTACCATTTTCCAAAAACCCTTTCGATATCCGAGGCCTCGACACTTGCTTTCATCGCATCCTCAAACCGACCAACTCGCCTCAGAAGAAAGGCGTATCTCTGCAGCATTCCTGCATAGATTTGAGCAGATCTCGATGGCACCGATCTCAGCTTACGATAGATAACAAACGCTTCTTCTACTGCCTCTAATGCTTGATCCTCCTGACCTAGTATCTCGAGATGCACAGATAAGTGATGAATAGCTCGAGCTAATCCGGGATAGTATCGGTGAACATCAAAGTCGACAAGCGATCGGAATCCCTGCACCGACTCCTGGCTTGCAGCAATTGCCAACTCGAACTGGTTGACCTTCGCGAGAACGACAGATTGTGTGTCAAGACACATGTACAGCTCCTCATCTTGGGCGAGTCTCCGAAAGCCGCTCACGCATTCGGCAATCAACGGTGTTGCCTCCATATCCCTATTGAAGGAACTGAGGAGCCATGACATTGTGTGCAAACATTGGAGATATGAGGATTCGAATATTGCAGAGTTGTTCCTTGCATGCGATCGCCAGGCGTTGACTGCTTCAGAGTAAAACGCGAAAGCCGGGCCTTGGTATCCGAGCTGGGAAAGGCAGTAACCGGTCTCGTGCAATGAACGCACAAGATAGCCAACGTATGCAGAAGGGTTTCGTGCAGTCAGCTCCCGCCAGATGGCGATCGCCTCATATCGAGAGGTAATCCCACCTATGTTGCCTTGAAACCGAGAAACGTCGAGGGTGAGTCGATTTAGCGAGTTTTCAAGGCAATGGGAACCGTAGCTCGTGTTGTCTCGTTGGACAAGCTCTCGCCATACGCCCACTGCTTCGCGTCGGAATCTTATAGCTTCATCATGTTTCGGCAATTGCAAACAATTAGAAGCGGCGAGGTCCAAGGCATCTGCAAAGCTTTGCGCATATGCGAAATCATGCTTGACGAGCCACCTCCAGACGTCCATCAAGTTGCGCCAACGGACTGGGATCAAACTTGAAGATTCCCTTGAACTATACTCGGAGGGTATCTTAATGATTCTGTAGGAGACCATATCCTTGAGTGCCTTCGCAAGGTGTGGAATATGAACCATGGGATCGCTTTCGGCAAGGCCACACCAGATATCCAAAGTTGCTTTTTCGTCGAAGATAATGGCGTTCGTAGATTCGTACGAGTAGAAGTTGCCGAAGGGATCTGGGCCGTATCTGAACAGATTTGGAAGTTGATTTTCTAACACATCTTCAAGGCAAGGAGTATATGTGGCATCCTGTCGGGCAAGCTCCGCCAATGCGTCCCATAATCGAGTTTGACTGGGGCCTGACGTGGACAAGGGAGTCAGAATTTGCGGTGAATGCAGGGCCAGATTGCGGATGGCATCCGCAATGCAAGGCGAGTATCTCGACGGCGCATTATCTGCACCTGGGGGTAAAAGATAGAGGCTCTGTGCATGCTGTGCATAGACGTCCACAATTTGAACCCAAAACTTGATGGCCATTTCGCAATCACCAAGCTCGCGGCAAGAGGAAGCAGCTGCCGTGAGTGTCTCCATAACGTGGAAAATACATATTGGATCGTGAAGACTTGACACTGCCTCCGGACTGGCTATCGTACCTAATAGATTTTCTACTTTCGTGGAATAAAATTCTTCAACATCAGCCCTGTGATCCGGGTCATTATTGATTTGAAGCTGCAGATGGAACATGGAATGAAGGGCTTTGTTGATCGAATGTACGTATTTGTCTTGATCGTAGCGGGGGAGTTCTCTCTGCACCTGTAACAGCCCTTCTCGTACTCTTTCAGCCTCTTTCCAAAGGGACCGGCTGAGAAGCTTGACCATAAGCCCCACCAGAGAGGATACAATCAGGAAGCTTGAGTCGGCTGCATAATGTCGTATGTCAATACCAGAGATTTTCAATTGATCAAATGTCATTTTACTCACCTCTCTGAGCCCTGACCCGAAGACAACTCCAATGGTTAAGATGCGATCCCAACCACTCACTCTTGATCGGGGAGAGAATCAAGTTCTCGTGGGCTTCATCAAGCATCCAGTCCTCGTTCTCGCATAGAATGATCAGTGGTCCCTCTGAAGTAGACACTCCTCGGCGTTCTAGTGTCCTTTCAAGCTTTGCAAAGGGAACACTTTCATCTCTGTCATCCATCTCAAAGCTGAAGTTATCCAACTTCAATCTTTTGAGTTCTTGAAATTCGCACAGTATCGATTCTATATTTCTCCTGTCCTCCGCATCTGTCACTCCGCCTTTGGAGAATATCCGAATTCCTATGATACGTTCGAGTTTATCATCCGATTGGGGCGTGAATGAGGTGGTCAATTCAAAGTAGAAACAAAGGAAACTAGGCGCATTTTCATATCCATAGGGACTGATGTCCGTTGCGTCAACGCTGCATCTGAGGAACCCTTGGTGAAACTTTGTCAGTATATCCCACACAAACAAAAATGAGATATCCCCACATCCGTTGAGCCCATCTTCTTCGTGCCATTCAAATTCCTCTCCTTGTCCGAGTCCCCAATCCTGTTCTGATTCCCATTTGTCTCCCCATCCCCATTCTGATCCCCATTCGTTTCCCCATCCCCATTGCCAACAAAAAGCCCGTGCCAACGCCGACCCGGATAACGACTCAGGTCCAAGTATGAGATCAGCAAGCTTGACAAGCGGAACTACGTCCGCTGCACAAATGCCTGGATGACAACTTCCAGAATCCTCGTGTATTTTTCGTTTGGTTTGTTCCGATTCGGGAGGTATTGCCCAAAAGAAAGGAGCGACATGGTTCTGGGTACAATTGGTGAGACTGAATTGGGATAGCTGCCATGACGTCGCATTGTGAAGTGGACGGAAATCGGCATCTGGGTCGCCCCACCAAACATCCCGGAAATGAGCAGAATTGAGATTAGGAAGTGATCCAAGAATTTTGCGGAGGCCATCCAAGGATTTCATTCGGATTTGGTAAAGATGTAAGTGCTGTAATGAGGTGAATCGGGGAAGGTCCGCGAGGAGTGTATTCTGGAAAGGGAGGAGGAAATGGCAGTGCTGAGGATAGCTCTTTCGATCAGGGAAAGTGACGGTGGATTTACGGATCTCCACCGGTGATGGAATCATTGCCCCAAATATGAAGAGTTTCTTGATCTGGAGATGGGTCATTCGGGGAAGGGTGTGCAAGGCCCCAAGGGATGCGCGTTCGGCTGGAGTAACATCATGGATGCACAGTGTATGCATCTTGAGTCCGATGGACGGATTCTCCTTGAGAGTCCTCTCTAACAGCTTGTAACTCTTCCTGCCAAACACTTGGACACATGTATAGAGGATCTTGACGACGACTTGATACCAACTACGGCAGACTAAGGCGCATCTCGCGAGAGTAGCAGCATCCACCCACTCTCCATCCGAACACAGGGAACGGACGACGATTTCCTCAACTTCGAGAGGAAATCGAAAGACGAACTCGGGAGGGGATGATTCAACCGGGAGATCAGTTTTCGTATACCTGATATATATGGTTAGCAATCGATGGTCTCAAACCACGACAGCACTCACTTCGGATTGATTTGGGAACCATCTATTGAGGGCACCAATCCGCTTGAAAGCTGGAAGGCGCAATCAGTGTCACTGGGCATGATTGAGAACTGTCGCCGTTGTTGCTGTCGTTGTGGTGGTGGTGGTGGTGGTGACAGTGGTGGTAGTGGTGCACCTGGCGAGAGAGCAGAGCCTCCAAGCACAACGTGTATCAGCGGCAGTACGCGACCAAAGCATAGCTTCTGATAAAAAATACTATCTAATCTCACCGGACTCAGAACCGCCACGCGAGGATATAGTGTTGGCCCTCAAACAGCCCAGAGGCTCTGTTGAATGCGGGATCTCGCAAGCAGCAGGCATCGCCAGCAAGTACAACAACTTGAAGAGCCATAGAATACGGAAAGAGATATGAACAGAAAACGTGTGAACGGTGCACACAAATGATAGAGATAGAGTGCTGTGGAGAGAAGTCTGAAAATCCGAAGACAAAGAGTCAGCGAGTCAGTACGCGGTGCCCACAGAACGTTGAACAAACCGCTATGATTCAAACATTCGTGCTGGACTGTTGGTGGCTTGCGAGAGATTAATCCGATCCCGGCGGGACTTCCTAAATGGGCCAGAGGCGCGATCACCCTGCGCGGCGCGGCACCGCGCTAACTTCTCCCAACTCCTTTCAGCACCGTGTAATGCCCCACCGACTTGGTCCACATCCTAGGCAAACGATAGCAATTCCTATCAGCGTTGGACGGACCAGGCGTACCTACCGACCCCTTTTCGTATCCTTTAACCTGGTCCAGTAATGGGACGAATATCGTCGCAGTGGCGTGTAAGAAGGACGTGTACTTCCAAGACTTAGACACGCGTGCGATCACGCTTCTGTGTAAACTCAAGGCACAATCGCAGGGATGACCAATGTCCATCGAATGGTGCTTTGACCTCGACGCCTTGGTGCAGGAACTTCGTTGGGATCGGTACAAGTTTGGCACTCAATCCAGAAAGAAGGCATACAAGAGTGGCTAGATAATGATCCAGAACCGGTGGGAGGGATGAGTTGGAAGGGGAGTTTGCTTGCTGTGGGTGTGGAGGGTGGAGGTTTGAAGCTTTATGATACGAGGGAGAAGGAGGCAGTGGGAGGGTTGACGTTGGATAAGATGAAGTTGTTTGAGGTGGAAGTAGAAGTGGTGACGGACAGGAACTACACCGCGAGTTCAGATGGGAGGGAGGTTATTTTTGTATGGGATGCATGGGCGGGCAAAGTGTTAATGCAAAGTGAAAGGACGAGTGGAAAGATGAGGCATAACGTGCCCGTGAAGGTACGTCCTTCGATACTATCTATCCTTTCCTATCCTCGAACTCCTGCACTTCGTCTTTCTGACGCACATAACCATAACAATGCAGCCTCTGACATCGTGCCCTTGCACCAACTGGCAAGACCTCGCAACAGGATTGACCCACGGTAAAGTTCACATCCTGAACAACAAGGCCACCCCTCCGATCGACACCATACCTCGATCGCAACGAAATCCTCGTCAAATGCACCTCACGCGCCTCCGGTCGTCTCCCAATAGCCATATTCCCCTCACGATTCCATCTTGTTCCTCACCCTCTTCAAGAGCACGTGCTCACCGGAATGGTATGCGCTCGATCATCTCTAACTTGTGCGTATATTACCTTGCGTAGAAATGCGGAGTCAAATTGAACGAAATCTCAGAGATCTCCATTCACCGGTCTCGTCATGACATCCAAGTGCAGGTTGTGAGAGTCACCCGGAATGCATCCTCGTTCTCCCTCGCTGCTATCATTGACTAGATGGAGGAGTTGCCAGTCTCCGCATCAACCAACCAAGATATTTTTGAAGCGAAGCGAATGGCTACGGTCTGAATGGTACGCTGTCGAACCGCACATCTGGCCTACTGACTTTCCCCTAGGGTCTTTGCCCCCACCTCCGAAACTAGAGTTTAATGTACAAGCGCAAACCTAATCCGTGCAGTTTGACATTCCCAGCACAGCATCAAATGACCAAAAGTCCTCGAAGATATGAACTTAGGGATGGCATCTACGGGAAGCACTTCCCCGGCTGCCTGAAGATCACCATGGCCTGACGAACTTACGCAAAACAGAATCCTAGATGCAGCAACAGATTGAATACCGCGCCAGGGATATTCTTCCGATAACGACAACAAACAAGCAAACGATAATCAGACTGTATCCTTTTCCTTATTCTGGCTATACATCACGCTGAATCATATTCAAACAGATACCGAAGGTCGCTGTCTCGCGTGACCAAAGACTATCTCCTTTTCCCCTGTTTTTCGAGAAACCCGGAACGCACACCATATCGACTTTCGAGGCGTCCGCACCACTGCGCAACTCACGATCAACCAGAAACAAAATACGATCTTGAACGAGACTGTTACGAACCACTCGGAGGTTCTCGACTCCCACCCCCGTTCTCACCGACCATTCCGATTCCCTTCAAACGGACTAGCACCCCCATCGTCGATAACAAACCATTCACGGTTCTACACGGCTTCAAGGGTCCAAGGACAAAGCACAAAGACAAAGCAACACAGCAAAACATAGCACGCAACATACAAGGTTTGACCTCACCCAAGCTAACCATATATCCTTACACGTCCAACAGCATGTCCAACAATCCCTCTCCTCGTTCGAGGACAACCTGGGATTACGACATCTTCACAGGAAATCCAACCCGGACTTGTCAATGATGATAACCAACAGTAAAGGCGATAGAGATATAGCGAGAGTGTGGTATTTGAACCTTGCTTTAAAGGCTCACACGGAATACTCGTCAGAGAGTCGGCGCTTTGGCATTCCAACATTGAGGACACGCTCTTTGGCTTCCTGCGGTACCACCCCGAAGGATTGAAAACCAATCGTCAAGGGATGCCCGGGACAGCGTTCATCAGGCACAACAATAGCATAAAGTGAAGATAAAATCAAGTCTTTATTTCCAATGAGTGCCTAATTTCTTAATAATATCCAAGATTCAGCTTCTGATTTTATTTATTACTATTTTTATATTATAGTATTTATGTTATTAGATATTAGTTTTCTTTATAGCTCTTATTATTTATAGGTATTTACAGTATATCATAGTATGATACTCTCTTGAAAAACTGCTACTTTAGATAGAATATACTTATTTTAATGTTTATTTATTCTAGTTCTAAGAAGTTTCAATATATATACTTGAATTTTCTAATTATATATAAGTTATTTAATTCTCAGTATTATTTTAACACTCAGATCAGAAAATCATTATACTAACTATCAATGAAGTTCTTAGAGTATAGTAATATAAGCTATATACTTAACTCTCAATTTAATTGACAAGTATATTTAAGGAATATTACAAATAACTCTCTATATTTAGCATAGTGATCTAGGTAATTCAAAAATATATCCAACATCATGAAAAGAAAGTACTACAATATTTTCTACTTTAAAAATTTCTAAATAGTTCTTATTTACTTGATCTACAATCTGAAATAGAAGTAAATATTTATTATTCTCTGACTTGAACAATACTAAGTTCTTCTCTGTAACAATTATATTCTGTGCTTTCCAATCTTGAGCAAACAGATTATTGTTTTCTTCTGATATTAGGATTGGTTGAGATATTAACTTGATATCATATTGATATTTCTTCTCTGAATTTGCAATAATCAAGTTCTGGTCATTATTTAAAAATCTAACTCTTTCAATCTGGTCTACAGTCTGAGTATCAAGATAAACCACTTGATATCTTGTTTCAATATCAAATATCCATACTTGTCCATAATTATTTCCAGCAACAAGATACAAGTTATCAGATGAGAAAACAAGAGCAGTACATTTTTCTTTAATAGAAAGTGTCATTTGAGTAACTTGTTTATTAAAATACTGAGTAGTAGTTTTTCTTTCTTGAGTTTGTAGACCAAAAATCAAAATTCTTGCCTCATTACTCCCAATAGCAAGTAGTAAGTTATTAGATGAAATTGCAACAGAAATCCACCTTAAATAATTTATACTCTCAGTTATGAAAATCTTCTCAATAGACTTAGTCTGAGAATTATAAATTAGTAAATTACTATTTGAAGTGCCTACTATAAATGAAGCTTGATTCTCAGAAATAGTTACATAACTGACTCTTGCTAGATCTTGACTTGTAGAATGATCAACAGTTTGACCAATACTAGTATATATATCCCATAATAAGCAAGTTTGATTATGAACTATATAACAGAATATTAGACAATTATATTAATAGACCTAAGATGGAGCTAGCTTACCTGATATCAGTTGCTTGCTATCTGGAGAGAATACAATCTCATTCATACTAGACTGAAGCCTGATCTCAGATTTATCAGATATTTGAAATTTTGAGATTACAATAGTGTTCTTTTGAGCAAATGCAATATAGTTGCCACAGCTTGAAAATCTAGCTCGAAAAGATAAAGAAGATTGAACACTCTTGATATAAGTTTTTAATTCTTGATTATTCTTGTAGATTTCTAGTGTATCTTTAAAAGCTAAAGCTAAAAATTTTCCACAAGGTGAAACAATCAATTTTCTCAGATCAGGTTTAGATATTTCTCTAATTTGCTCTCCACTAATTGAATTCCAAATTATAACTTTATTCTCTGTAGCTGACAAAAGTCTATCTTCTTTAGAATCTAACCATACTGAGTTAACTTTATCAGAGTGCTGAAGAGTAGACTGGCACTGAACAGTCTTGATATCCCAGATTTTGACAGATGTATCATCAGATGCAGTTGCTAATTGCTCTAATGTGACTGAGATATCAGCAAGATTCTTAGAATGGCCTTGAAAAGTCAGGACATGTGTGCCAGTAATAACACTCCAAAGATAGACCTCTTGATAATGCTCACTCATAGAGACAAGATATTGACTATTAGAAAGAAAGTAGATCTTATAGATAGCTTTAGGAAATATAGTCTCAAATTGTCTAATATGAGCTCCAGAAAGAGTATCCCACAAGTCAATACTACCTTGATGAGAACCAGTTGCAATGTATTGCCCATCAGGTGCATAAGCTACAGACCATAAGAACTTCTGATATGATACAGTTCCACTACTAAGCATAGGTGACCATGTGAGAGACTTGGGATAGAGTCTTTGAGTAGTGTACTCTTTATTCTTGTATGTTGTAAAGAGACAAGTACTCTGAGGTATCAAGGGAAAAGCAATAAGATAGATATTCATAGCAAATATTGATATGTGAGATTGATATAGCCAGATAAGTCTATAGCCATCATATAGTATATCTATCAGATCCTTCTTGCAATCTGATTTGCTCTGCCAGATATCTGATTTAGTATGAATTTCAAAAAAGAACAAGTGACACTTACAGCCCATTGATGAGCATCTCTCATTGCAACTCTTGCAGACTCAACAAGTCCAAGAAGACTCATTGTCTCTACCCAGAAAAGAATATACTCAAAGGTAAAGACCTCTAGCTGTTCTAGTATCTCAGAAGTAGGAGTTACTATCTTGAGGAGATGAGAATACCAGAATTGACATGCATATTCTAGCTCAGGTGAAATGAGAGCATCATGAGAGATATCTCTGTTAGACATTGGCTCAATAATTGGATGTCCTCTCCAATCAAATCTATTGGCTGTATAGGAAGCTGTATTAAAGCTACCCATGTTATAGTGCAATGACTTCATCATTGTTTCCAGACACTGGAGTAACAGAGATGTCTCTTGGCTCTGAACATCAACATAAAAGTTCTCATCTGTACATCTTGAGAAATCTTTGATGAAGTCTGGAAAAGATTGGTGATAGATCTTGGGAGTGTCCTGAATCCTAGAAGGGACAATGATGATAGAATGAAGATGATCAAATGAACGCAGGACCTGGTTTGGATCATAACCGAGGAGCGCAGCAAGAGCAGTCAGAGGGACGGGATTCCGAAGGAGCACAATCGCAGCAAGAGTAGTGCGAAGGCGATTAATATATTCATCATCATCGACCCCAGCAACAGCTCCCTGAAGAACAAGGAGGTAGACTTGATCAACTTGCTTATAGACGGACGGTCCCAAGGCGGCCTGTGTATTGATGAATCGCGCAAGGCGTCCTTGAGGATCACGAATACGGTCATCCGCAACGAAACGGACCACGGTCGCAGCAAAGACGAACAACTGACCAGACTTGGCAACTAGAGTGTCCAAGTCAGAGACCGATGGCCAATCGGTGAGAGAGATGCCGAGTTGTTTAGGTAGTGTAGAAAGTTTGTATTCGAGAAACCGCCGGATGTCACCTTCGACGACCGACTTCTTGATGTCATGAAGTACAAAACAAGAGTGATATCTGTCATTGTCGAAAACCAAGCGGATGTGGGCTTCCGGTCGACTTGTAAGGAAAACCTTGAGGGCGAAGCCAACCCGAACAGAGAGGAGAAGTTCAAGAACTCTCCTCACATCATTCTCGGGCGACGCTTCATCAAGCGCGTCCAGGACGAGAAGGAGCACGGTCGGCTTGTGAGTGCTCCCAGTGATTGGATCAAGGAATAGGTTTTTGAATTGAGTGGTCACGTCCTTGTGCCCGAGGTCACCTTCTCGTTCGAGGGCAGCTGCGATGGATGAAAGGTATGTAACGTGGTGGTACGCAAGCTGATGGGCAAGGGTCGGGAACAGAAGCCCTATGTTGCTGAGGTCATGGTCGTTCCGGGAGAAAAAGAAACTCCCGCCGAGAATACGATGCTCGTAAGCCCTTTCAGCGATCGTACGAGCGATGGTCGACTTGCCAATCCCAGCCATACCGTTCAGCCAGAACACGCGAGGGGAGGCGGGATCGTCACTGTCGATCCACTCAGTGATTTTGCGTAGTACACCCTCGCGGGTACCTTCGAAGCATGAGACTGGGGCATTGGAGCGGTGAGAATTCCAACTGGCGATCTTGGCCCGATGAATGGTATCCACACGTGCTAGGTGACGATCCTTGCGCTGTTCGATCAAGTCCCGCTCAATTCGAATCAAACTCCCAACCTGGAACACTATGATTATCATCTTCGGTACGGTATGCAAGCCAAAATGACTGTACCTGAAAATTCTGCTTGGCAGTATCAACCTTTTGCTTCAGCTGGGTCAAATCCTCCTTGTCCTTGCCGGCTTCAAAGTAAGCTCGGAGCGTGCCATGGCTTTGGCGGTCCTTGATATCGGCACAGAATGAAGTCATAGGACTGGTTTTGTCGCGAGCATGAGAAATGAGAATGGGGGGAGAAACAAGACACATACGTCAGCAACTCCTTGATGGCCATCTCTAATGCTTGACGAAACTCCCCCGACGACTTTGAGGCATCCTTGTCCAAACCCTCGGATATCTTGCCCGAAAGATTCCTGAGTTCATCAGCCAAGTCGCTAAATTCCTTGCGGTTGCCCCGCATGTCCTTAGAAGCGATGATGTCAGCTGGGCGATCATGGCTTTCAGGGCTCTCAGCGGCACACCTTGACTTGCTTGACCGTTTGAGATACGATCCCAACAACGCTTTTTGCAAGCGGAATTCCAGGAATGTCCAAAGCCTTCTCCGCGACATCAAGGCAATACAGGAATGGATCCACGACCTTTTCGAAGAACGAAGGTCCTTCATCTTCGTGTTTCGTGGGTGGAACCTCCTCCTTGGGGTGAGGCGCTGCTGGATCGCTTGAAGTATCAATGTTCGACGTGAGAGAGCGAACTTCGAGGGGATAGGAATCCATCACGCTGTTGTCCACTTGGGAAATAGCGATAGCAGTGTTGTCTTGGATTGGTACGATCGAATGGAGATCCTCTCGAGGAGCATCGGGAGAGGGGGGATCATTTCCCTCGATGACTCCAGACGGGGAGCCGGCTTCGCAGGAACAATTTGCTGTTGGATCAATCTCGTGCTGGGTAATGTTAGGCGTGGCTTCGTTCGTTGGAGGGCGAGGACGATGTCCCTCCTGGGGAAGGGATGTGTTCACCCCTCCAGGTGCGGGAGCGTCAGGGGTGTCCATTCTGAGAGTACGTTTCTTGCGAGGTTTGCGCTTGAAGACGCTACCAGTAGCCTTGTGAAAGAAGCGTTTCATTGCGATGAGTGGTTCGGGAAAGTAGAATGCTGTTTGCTTGAGCGATTTACGATGTGCAATAGTCAGTGCCAAAGGCTGAAGAGAGAGGGGAAAGGAGGGCGAACGACGCGCAAGCCCCCTACCCCCACGACAGTCGAACACGAAGTTCCCATGAGACAGAGTCTGGCAGATAGGGCTGTGAGGCTGTGGGTAGACATAGAAGCGACGTCCAGCTCAAACTTGAAGGAAGTATGAATGATCCCCTGGATGGCAACTTGTGAAGCGCCCTTGTCGGGGAATAGGCAATAGCTCAAGAGATACCGCAACGAAACATATACAAGATCAAATGAACATGTCAGAGATGGGTTCCCATCGCGATAGGCCCGCGGCATACTGAGCATCGTTATATGCCCCCTAGGAACCTCTTAAATCAATCAAACGAGAACGAGTGGATAAAGATGAGGTCGGAATGACAGGGGCGGAGGGTGCATGATTAGGTCGAGAGGGATTCTTGAATGCGATGTGTTCATGGTATCGAAAACGTGGATGGGTCATTATTGGATTCAAATAAGTTCTACGTGACAACTGGCGCGACTGTATTACGGATGGGTTAGATTGAACCATGGTCACGAATGCACAAACAAACAACGCACCACTCGTTCCGAGACCACACAACTTGTCGTAAACGGCAACAAGGCGTTAATGACATAGTTTCAATGTCCCACAGACAAAGCGATGCGAGTGAATCTATCGGGAATGTACTGTAGATCATGAATTTGACGTTTATGGACCACCCGTCGTTGTGTGCCGCCCCATGGAACAATCGAAATGTAAGAATATATTCTGCTGATGTGAGATTAGGAATCGGAGCTTACAAAAAATCGATTGAATTTCCTGCAAGGCGAATGCGATACCGAAAGTGATGCATTTCCTGACAGTATATACCCATCGCTATAAGCGACAGGATGACGGGATACTAGGACACCAAATACCCGTCGGAGCAGAGGAGATATCATCTTCATCCCTCCCTATTGAAGATAGAATCAGTCACAAAATCAGATACGAACGGATCCGTATTCATACCTCCGTAAGATGTCTTCAAAAACGATCTCTCGGGTCTCTCTTACACCGAACCCAACAGAACACACATAATATGATCATGTTCAACTTGTTTTCAAAAAATACATCATCCCCTAGGATACTTGTCTCGACTTCAATGACAAAACGTCCATGGTTGAAAGGCCCGAGACGCGACGATTGGCCCTCAATTTCGCACGGACTTGACGGCAGAAGGGAGAGATGCTGAGTGCATAAAGGTAGCGATTTCGGGAATTTGTCGTTTTCATTAAGTTTGCGTCCTAGGACGCAAAGGTGAACGTCCAGGTAGTAGACAATAAGTCGATGGAACAGCGCACTAGAATAAGCAACAACAGAATGGTGTTTAGCTATCTTGCAACGAAGACCAGAGTCATCACTTACGGAATGGTATCAACCCTGATATGCTCTGCGAATCCCTTCTACAGCTCCCAGATTACATCGTATGTGACAAATGAACGGAAATCGCAGAGATCTACGAGATGTTCCCTCACCAGATGCTGCAATCCCACTATGAGGGAAGTCGACGGTTCAAGCGAACAAGAGAAGTCTGAACTCCGAGTCCCACAAAGAGACCAGAAGGGGCATTCCGACGATTCAAACCCCGCGCCGCGGGAGATGGTTTCCTCATCTCCGTATGAGGAACGATTGTCTTCCTTACGTGGTCTGCTGCTGGAGACTACCTCATCTCCAGACGGATTAGAGTGGCCTTGCTCGTTCTTTGGGGTTGCACACCGATACTTTGTTGCCCAACAACCCACTTCGATCCCCTTCAGCCACAGAACCAGCCCAATGCGATCCAGCCTCCTCCACCATGTGCCATCCCACAGACGAAGAAATGTGAGAGAGCGTATCGGAAACATACTGCCAGTCATGAGTTTCAATTCCACGAACCATTCTTTTTCTGGACCCACCCATCCAGAAGGGTGCCGTCGAAGTTATGGCAAGATGTGAAAGAACACTCTTCTGGCCATATGAGATCATACGAGCAAGCAGAAGACATTGGATCGACTCCCTGCCCGATGATAGGATGTGCGAAATAGGGCACAATGAACCTAGGCTTCCAGTAACTTTCCCTTGACTCTTGCAGCGAGAAGGGAGCGCCAACGTAGATGTGATGCGAGACTGAAAGTTTTCCATTTGCTGATAACAGGAATCCACCGCTAAACGGACGGAATTACGGGATGCTAGGATACACAACACCCGTCGCAGCAGGCAATACCTGATCTTCATCCCTCCCTATTCAAGACACCATCAGTCACAAAGACCAGAGACGAACAAAGTCGCCGACATACCTTCGTAAAACCTCTCCAAAAACGACCTCTTAGGTCTCCCCTGCACCGGACTCAACAAAACGCCCAAAATATGATCATTCTGTTTCCAGCAATTCATGGTCTCTTGGTAGTCTTGTCTTGATTTCAACAACAAAACGTCGATTGTTTGGGGATCCGAGATGTGACGATTGGCTTCGAATCTGGCTCGGATTTGATGACGGAAGTAGATGGGAGAGATGTTGAGTGCGTAGAGGGAGATAACTTCGGGGGCCTGTTGTTTTCATTTCGATTGGGTCCACAGTGAATAGTTGTAGACGTATCCAAGATGTAGATAATGGTGCGATAGAATAGCGCACCAGAGACGGGTTTCACAAGGATGATGGTCAGCTACCTTGCAATGAAGAACAGAGTGGTCACTTACGGAACGGTACCAATCCCGATACAGCTGAATGACCCTCTTCCTCGCAATCTCAGGACTCCCAGACGGACGCGCCGTGCGAGCCAACCGAGCAGGAATCGTCGTCATTCTAATCCTTTCCTCTCGCCAAAGTGTATAATCCCTCTTTGCGACAAAGTCGACGGTTGGAACGAGCAAGAGAAAGTCTGAAATGGGCGTATTCTGTATGGTCGCCGACCCCACGAAGAGACCGTAGGCACCGTTCGGAATCGCGGTTCAAACTCCGCAGTGTGTGAGAATGATTTCCTCTTTTTGGAAACTTGACTGTGCGGACTAGGTGATTTGACTCGGATTGACGCTGCTCAGGTTTCTGGTTGCTTCCTGCTCTCAAGTTATTCATTAACTCTCTATTACTTCCTTGTCTTATATCTAAGTATAAATATCAATGGCTCGTGGAACCTTCAAGCAACGAAGAGGTGGAGGAAGGAGGTGCGTTTTTCTCGGTGTATGCGGCCGGACTGGTTGACTGACTTCGACGTCGTATGTACGTTTGTGATATCTCTTTAGCTTCAGGTGGCGTACTCTGATCTTGTTCTGCAAGAAGAGTCATTGATTGCTATTGATATCTTCAATATGTCTATAGCAAGCATCTTGAACTCGATGAGAACGGGACTGCAGTGTCAACAGACAAATGGTGCGTCTATCATCGTCTTGTCAGGTTGATCTGACAGTTTGATATCCAGGGTTGGCAGAGGCAAGAAGATCGCAGAAGAAGATGAAGACGACGACGACGATGACGATGAAGAAGAAGAGGAAGAAGAGGAAGAGTCTGAGGAGGAAGAATCTGAAGAAGAGGCGGCGGCGGCGGCGACATCTAGTAAACCCGCCGCTGCTAAATCAGTCGAAGCTACTCGCGCCGAACGTAGACAATTGAAGAAACAGAAAGGAGGTGCTAAACAAAAGGGTAAGAAACAAGGCGGGGATGATGAGGATGATGATGAGGAAGAGGAGGACGAAGATCCGATCTTGGCTAATCCAAATTTGAACGTTGGGAAGAGGATGAATTTATCGGACTTGAGTGCTCCTCGTGAACTTACACGTCGTGAACGGTACGTCGAGATCCTGTGTGCTCGGTTGGTCCTATACGGTATTTACTGCGGCTTGGTTAGGGAGGAGAAGGAAAAGAAGGACGCGCAGGAAAGGTATTGGAAGGTGAGTCTCCATTTCCTATCTTTATCCCGACGCCATGTCCTGAACAGATCGTTTTTCTCAGCTTCACGCTGCTGGCAAGACAGACCAAGCCAAAGCCGACCTCGCCAGGCTCGCAAAGATCAGGAAGGAGCGTGAGGAGGCTCAGGCAAAGCGAAAGGCAGAAGCAGAAGGTACGAAACCAATTCCAAGTCCCACAGACGATTCAAGGGTCTATATTGATTAATTGATTTTGATCTTGGAATAGCGAAAGCGAAGGAAGTCGAAGATAAGAAGAAAGCATCTGGTGCCAAGGGGAGGCGTTAATCTGGTTATACCACGACCCAAGTTGTTTGTATAGAGAGAAAGTGTGCTTGTATCATTGCACCGCGAATGTACACATATTGTTGTTGACGACCACTGTGCGAGGTGAGCAACTCAACGAGCCTATAACACGAGACGGATTTAAGCTGCTCCTTTTGAAATGGCTACACGATGGGAACGAGGTACCCCTAGGCTAGGGTTTGGTTTGCTCCGCCGGGAGTTGCGTCATTGCTGGGTTTGCTGAGCGGGAAAGTGGACCAAAGAGAGTTCGACGTCATTCTATCCAACAGCGGTGCGTCATTCCAACATGGCTCAGAACACTCAGCGAACACTGTGTGTGTGGGTACCCTTTAAAACCTCCCAACACCACAACCACTCTCTCTCCAACTTTTCCTCACGCTTCAGCCTGGTGAACTCTAGAAAGCACTTTATTTTTCTATCTAGACACACAGAGAAAGCTCAAGCATGAAACCGAGCGTTCTTGTCTTACTTGCCGTTGGAATAACGGCCACTCAAGCCTCCTGGTTCGGATCCGATTCAGGAGGAGTAACGACCAAACAATCTCCATCCCCCGCATCACAATGGACGCAAGAACAATTCGACCGCGCCCAAGTCGCCTTCACCAATCTCAAATCCGACGCCTTTGACACATGGGACGAATCTCGTCTCCGCGAGTTCCTCCTCGAACAAGGGATAGTCAAACCCAGCGGTACGCGCGAACAGCTTGCGTTATTGGCGAAACAGAAGTATAGCCAGTATACGGATGCTGCGAGTGTGTTTTCGAAGAGTGTGACGGATGTTGCGGGGGAGGCGAAGAAGACTGCGGAGACGGTTGTGGGGTATGGTGGGGATACGGTTAAGCAGGCTTCGAGGTCTGCGAGTTCGTTTGTGGCGCAGGCTACGCAGGATTTGGGAGGGAAGATTGATGAGTCGAAGGATTATGTTTGGTCGACGTAAGTGGTTTGGTTTTCGTGTGGGTTTGAGGATGTGTTTGATTATTCATGGTGTAGGTGGGATGATAATCGTCTTCGGTCGTACCTTGAAGAGAAGGGCGTTATCAAGACCAAGCAGCAGGCTACTCGGGATCAGCTCTTGGCGAAGATGAAGGAGAGTTATACAAGTGCGACGGATCCTGTGTGGCAGGCCTGGTCCGACTCATACATCGTCGGTATTTCTTGTTGTTTTGGATTTCTGACGCTGATATCGCTCTCCAGAAAAGCTGGTTAGTTTCGCATGGCATCATCAAGTCGGACGCAGAGAAGACGAGAGACCAACTCGTTGCCGACATGGGCCACTATTACTACAATACCCGGGTAGGTTTCACCGACCCACATCGAAGTCACACTGAGATTGACCCCACTTGACAGGATACTGCCTACACCACTTGGAGCGACTCGCAGATGCGTCAATGGCTCATTGACCATAACGTCATCAAATCCGAGGCGCAGATCCAACGTGAAAAGCTCCAACGACTCGTTGCCGATAACTACGCCAACGCCAAGGATACGATTTGGGCAGTTGGAGAGATAGCGACATGCGTGAGTGGTTGATTGAGCACGGGTATATTAAGAGCGACGTGCAGAAGACGAGAGATGAGTTGGTTGCGTTGATGAGCGACAAGTATGTTTGGGTCATTTCATCGTTCCTATCGAGGATGTTGACAGGAGGTCTGTGGGATAGGTACAATGATTACAGCTCGAGAACGGCGCCATACCTGGTTTGGCCAGATGCAAGGTTGCGGGCGTACTTGAGGGAGAACAATATCTCTGAGGACGCTTTACCGACTTCACGACCTGGATTATTACGTACGTCAGCACTCCTTTGTTTTTGGTGTGGATCCTAGCTGATGGATGGGTGTTATATAGAAGAGGTCAGGATTCGATGGGTGCAAACCTCCCATCGTGCGGATGCAACCTTTGCGAGGATCCTCGAGGTGATCAATAATAGTGTGACAGCTGCGGAGGAGAAGATCGGCATGGTCGGTCGGGTTTCATTCTCTCAGCGGTGTTTTTGACACGTTGAATTTAGATTCTGGACATGTTGACTGGGCACATGGAGTCTGCGAAACATCGTGGACAAGGTGCCTATGAGCAAGGACGAGACTATGCGGATGAGAAGTATTATGAAGGGAAGGAGTATGCGACGTCAAAGGCGAAGGATGCCAAGGACAAGACGAGAGAGTATGAAAAGGCGGGTAAGAAGTACTGGAATGAAAAGGCGGAGGAGGCGAAGGTGGAATTGTGACATACTTTGTTTTGATAGTATATTTTGTATTGGTAGTTTGTATGATACTTCAATGATTTTGATTTCTGTTGTGACCAAAGGAGTGGTGTCCGAGGAGTCCGCCTGTGCGTGAGCTGTGGGAGAGGCGCAGCAGGGAGAAATGACGCGGGCGGCTGCTTAGCTGGAGGGAGTTTCCATACTGGCTCTGGTCGCCCGCTCTGGCAGAGGCTATCCACTGCCGCTTCACTGCTCTCCTCGCTCACATCCTGTGCTCACCCAAGAATCAATCTCCGTTTTAGAGAAAGAGACAGAAAACAACAAGATCTTTCTCGCACACACCACAAGACGCCCTCGGACACCGCTCAGCACACCCTGCAACGCCCTTGATCTTCCCCTTTCAAGTATACCTCGTCTTGCATCTACCCATTTCCTCTCTTATCGCTTCGTGCTTGCCTCGACCATCCCCTCACCGCGGTCGATCCGCTATATCCCGCACCAATGTCAAGATTATCTCGCAGGAGTTATGCAGGCTCCATGCACGACCGTCGCATTTCTCGACATCGGGTTTCAGACGAAGAGTTAATGAAGTATGTCTTCCTCCCTTTTTCGCTCTTCCCCTCCTCTCTGCTCTGATCTCTGTGTTCTCGTGACACCCCCATCTTTTCCATCCTGTTTGCATACCGCTTCGTCATGCTCCGTTGTACTGATCTTACTTCTTCATGGAAAGCTATGTCCTCCGCGTGGCGTAAGTACCTCATTGCTCTTCTTTCCAGTCACACGATTCATTTCATTTACTTTCCCCCTTCCCTCTCTTACATCCGTGACGTCGCACTTTCCATCCGAACAACAGGTATCTGAGCTACAGACTGCAACCAAAGGCAGTGGAGACTCCTGCTGCTGTCGATCACGAGTCAGGGTTCGAACGAGATTACACCTCAAGAGTCTCTGGTGCCGTATCTGGCGCTATTTTCTCCATCGGCGATTTGTTCAGGGATATCAGAGATGGAACCAAGGCTGTTAGGTTTCCAAAGGACCTGCTCAAGGTTTTGGAACAGAAGTTGCAGGATATTGCTATGGGGAAAGATCCAGCGTATGTCTTCTCTCTCCTTCGAATCCCCCTTCCTTCGTATCGCCCTATTCCTGCCTTTCTCCTTCTGGCCGCCGATACACAAATCGTGTATTATGCTACTACTGGCTAGTTGCTTGTCGGACAGGGCAGCGGCGTTTTTCTGCCCGTGATCGTAGTTGGCTCGGATACTGACATGATAGTCTGATAGTTATTCTGATCAACTTGTTCGGAGAACGATGGCCGTATTCTATGGTCAGGTCAAAGATGACAGCTTTCGTAAACAAATGAAGGAGAATCGCAAGATTGAAGAGCTTATTCTGATGTTCGCTACAAATGCGACGAACGTACTCAAGAAAGAGCCGACTCTCGCTGGAGATGGATGGAAGATCGAGTTGAACAAGCATATCGCTTTGTTTGTTAGGTTATTGAGGGATTGCTTGCGACATGTTTCTCATGTCTCGCCAGAGTTGACCGCGAGGATTGATATCTATATTGCCAAGCTTGCTCCGAGTGCTCAGGTTCAGAGGTCGACTTATAGTGATTCCGGGTACGATTCGAGCTCGACCTCGCATCGGGATTCGGTGTCGAGTTCGAAAAAGAAGGGTCCGGCGACGGTGGGGGAGATGTCTTTGGCGATGACAGCAATCAAGTTGTTCAAGCTGCCGGAACATGTTGCGCAGAAGGAGATTGAGGAGTTGGCAAAGTACTGTACAGAGAAGGTGCGTTCCCCTGATGCTGGATCATTTCATTTGCTTTCAATTGATATGGATATCACGTCTTCTTTAAAGGCTGCCCTGACTGATCTCAAGGTGCGTTCAATAATCTAGCCGATGTCATATACCCCTCTCTGATCTTCCTTGTTCCTGATGTTCGCTACGACCGAATAGACATGCCTCAAGAATATCAACGCTGGTGCTCCCTTCCCTGGACGCAAAGAAGACTTCCCGACAGATACCGCCTGGCAATACTGGCGCACACTCGAAACAGCACATCTCTCCCAACTTATGGTCGTCATGGTCCAAATTAACCCCGAACTAGCTAAATCCGCAGGAGACTCTTCTCCTTCGCCTTCTTCCTCTTCTGCGGCAATGTCGCAACCATCAAATGGTCGACCAGGATCGGTATACTCACTGCATTCGTCGAGCTCGCCAAGGGACTCGTATTATCCTGGGAATTCGAGACACGCGTCAGTCAGCAGTAGACACTCGGTTCATCCTTCGACTTCGCTTTCGACTTCACCCTTTGGGTACGGAACGATCGGGGAGGACTTTGATCCTGCAGCCGATGGTGGAGTAGGCGATGACGACGACCTCCCTGTAGGGTTCCACTTCACATTCATTCCACCCAATCCGCGCAAATACTACAAACGACTATTGGAGTGTTGTATTTCAGCTGATCTTGAGGCGATGTTGAGTCCGTCGGTGGGAGATGATGATGAGGTGTCGTTGGGGATTTTGTCGCCGCAGCATATCGAGTTGATTAATGAGTGTGCGTTGAGGTGGAGGATTGGACAAACGTATCGGGCTGCGTGTTTTTTGGAGATTGTGAAGGGTTTTTATGAGAGGAATGAGGTGCCGTTGGAGTGTGTGCCCGAGGCGTTGGGGACGATTGGGAAGGTGATGCATGAGTTTGAGTTGGAGAAGTGGCCGTTGCAGGATGTGAGTGTTCCTGCTTGGATAATCTTGCTTGCTCATATTAACTATTCTGGTGGTGATCTTCGTCCTCGTTCGCAGCGGGAATATCTAGCCCAGATTTATAGCGGCCTCTTCAGTATCTTCCTTTCCAACCTATACCACGAAATGGACCACATACCCAATCTCAAGCCCTCGTCTATCGCTCCATACCTTCACATTCTCGACGTCGTCCAACAATCAAACCTCCTAGGAAACTTTGATGCTGATATTCTCGCGCGGATACATGATATCGAGGAACAGGTGAAAAGTGTGGCTGCGAGGTATTATGAGGAGAAGAATAGGGAGTTGCATGAGGGTACGGGTGTGAATAGGGCGTTGCCGTTTTTGTTGATGACGGATGAGATGGAGAAGAATGCGAAGTTGTTGGATAAGAGGTTTCCGGAACCTTTACTTGGGTGAGTTCTTCTTTGCTTTCCGTCTCATAATCCAATCCACATTCCACGCCCGTCTATCTCGGTCCCTGCGATGTGCCATTTCGCGTCCCGGTTTCTATTGGGGTGGCTTAGGAGTCAAAGTCTAATGTGGCGGTTCTTCTTCCTTGTTTTCTTGTCTGATTATAGGCAAATCGATATCGTGTCTCTCGTGGTGGAGGTTCAAGTACCACTGTTTCTTCAAGATCTCGACTCGTCGAAGAAGAGGTTGTTTGAGGATTCGATGAATGGGCCTACGCCGGATGTTCCGATTCAGGATATCTTTGCTTTGTATCGGAGGACGAAGATGTTGATGGGGATGTACAAGGCTTTTGTGCCTCAGTGCGTATCTCTTTTAATCTTAATCTTCGAGACGTGGTGGTTATTGATGTTTGTGAAGCGGTGGGGCTAGGTTTGATATTGCTGGGTTTTTCGATCCGTATGTTCAGCAGTGGTTGGTTAATACGCATGAGAAGACGAATCAATGGGTACAAGCTGTAAGTTTCAGGTTGATGTTTACAGTATCCTCATTCCGTGGGCTGACATATTTGTTTCAACCTATAGGCCATTGCTGCGGACAAGGTGTGCACCCCAGATCGCGAGGTGCAAATGGTGCTTGGGTGCTGAGTGTTTGTTATAATTTACAGTTCGAATCAGAAGCTGCGGAAGGTCATAGTTCATCTATTGTGGATCTATTCGACTCGCTACGAAGCCCTATCAACTTCCTCGAGGACCTTGAATGGTCTGACGAGTACCAAGAAGCTAGATTCTTCACCAGCCTAGCGAAGGTATGTACCGCCTACACTGACCCATATTCTAACCTCACTACCTCCAAATAGACGATCAGTCGAGCCGTAGAACAATACTGCCGCAGTGTCGAAGAACTCTTCATGTCTGAAATGTTCCCTCGTCCCTCCGAATACCTCCAACCCCAACGATCCTCCGCCTGGCTCGAAAAAGCCAAATCCCTCACTTCCTCATCCGAAAAGAAACTCGACTCTTCATTCACCTTCCAACCCGAATCCTGCGTCAAACTGAACAATATCCAAGCTGCGAGAAGGTTATTGGATACGATGTATGCGCAAGTGCAAGCGGATAAGAAGGCGGAGATTTTGGGGAATAATGGACCGATTGTGCCGGAGAAACAGGGGCAGCCTGCGCAGAGGTTTTTGTTTACGGTGAAGATTTCGATGGCGGAGGGGTTGGTGCCGTTGGATACGAGTCCGAGTTCGAAGTTGGATACTTTTGTGACGTTGAGTGATGAGCAGGGGAATAGGTTGGTCAAGACGAGGACGATTTATGAGACGTTGTCGCCGAGGTGTAAGTCGATTCTTTTGTCTCTTGATTTTGTGTATCCGGGCTTGACTGGTACTGATTGTTTTTATAGGGGATGAGACGTTTGATCTGACGGTTGACAAACCGCTTTGGTTGATGATTAGTGTCCGAGATAGAGCTCTCGTTGGGAAACACGATATCGTCGGGCGAGGGTTTATCTGTTTGGATGCTAGACAGTACGGCGATTTCTTGACCCATGATCGATGGATTAACCTCGAGGACAACGGACGTATCCTACTGAGAGTCAGTATGGAAGGAGAGAAGGATGATCCTCAGTTTTACTTCGGTCGTGCATTCCGGTCGCTGAAACGAGCCGAGAGCGATATGGTTCGTGTGTTTATTGATAAGGTGCGTTACTTCTCCATCTCTCGTTATCCCGTACTGACAACGCTGAATCTCGCTCGACGATTCTGTATCTGGTTATAGATCTCACCTTATATCCGACAAGCCATCTCCCGAACAGTACTCAAGACCCTCATCCGCTCCAATAGCACCAGCATAGACTACACGAAAGCCCTCGGCGGCGTCACATCCTTCTTTGGCGGAATCAGCGGTTCCTCATCTTCCTCACCTCAAATACCCCTTCCATCCTCTGAAAAGCCGCGAACGCGACCTGAAGATCTGACCGACGTCGAATTAGAAGCAGCCTTGTCACCGTTGTTTGACTTCTTTGATGCGAATCTACCAACGTTGAATACGTATTTGAGCGATTCGGCAAAGGAGATGGTGATGTTGAGGGTTTGGAAGGAGATTTTGACGGTGATTGAGGGGTTGTTGATTCCCCCGTTGTCGGATATTCCTAGTGAGATGAAGCCTTTGAGTGATAAGGAGGTGGATATTGTGTTCAAATGGCTCAAGGCATGTTCCTCTCCCTTGCTTTTTTCCTGGTGGCTGATATTCATCCTCACTTCAAGTTCATGAGGGACTATTTCTATGCTGGTGGCGAAGGCCCCGTGCCGCTCGAAGCGATCCAGAACCAGAAGTACAGAGACGTGCTTTCGATCCGGTTGTACTATGATTGGCACACGTACGTCCCTCTTTGACCCTTGCAGATCATCTACGTCATTAACGTTCTCATTCATCTCTCTCTTTATCCCATATAACCGCTCGGCCAATTCCCATCGTCTGCATCTCATCTGCCCTCCGACCTTCCATTAATTGCCCGTCTCTGCCATCCGGCTATTACTGAAATAGGGATGCTCTGATGGAAGAGTGTGTTCGGATGATGCAACAGAGTCTTCGGGCTTCTCCTTCAGTCAAGAAGAGAGCCAAAAGCGTTTACTCGCAGAGGAACCTGGGTACGATCAAGGACCGTAAGAGGGAGAAACAGCAAGAAAAGGAAGTTAGTAACGGGGAAACTATCCTGAGGATCCTTCGTATGCGGTGCGTTTATCTCTTTGTTGTCCTTTTCATATAAGGTTTCCAATACTGACTTGATTCGATGACATGACATGCCCTGCCACACGATATTCGACAATGACTCGTGGATTGCCGCCGTTTTCCGCTTGTCCGATCGAAATGAACTGGATTTGTAGACCTGGGACTTCGGACTTTATTGCGCAGCAGTTGCATGCCATGACCAGTATGCAGGCCGAAAGAGAAGCTAGGGCCCAGGAAATGCAGAGGAAGAAACTATCGAGACCAAGAGGGGGGAACAATATCCCACCTGTCCCTGAGATTCCACCGGTACCCCCATTGCCCTCCAAGTAGACTGGAAGGAAGGTCCTTGTTCGGGTTCGAGGTGTCGGGTATTCAGGTGTCTTCTTGGTCTTTATTTTCCTTTCCTTTCCTTTCCCTTCCCTTCCCTTTCTCTCTCTTCTATTCTGTTCTGTTCTTTCTTTCCCTTCTTCCGATGCAGATATCCGGCTATGCGATGTATGCGACTTTTTTCTCGCATCCATAGCCTTGCTTGCTCCTTCTAGCTCTTAGGAATATTGTTCCGAACCCTTTGAACCCTTCGAACATACTCGTGTGATGGGGCTGTGTTTTGTAGTCATGATTCACGAAACACGACACGAGGGAATGGTGGTGGTGGTGGGGTATTGAATGAATTTTCGGGTAACGTTGGTTGTGTTGTTGGACGACGGATACGGATGATGATGATGACGTTGATGGATAGAATTCTCAAAGTCTTGACTGGAACCATGGTAGTCAAAGTTTTTGCTTTTGTACATACCTTGCACGTTATACCTCGGTGGTTGTTGGTCCTCCCTCCTCATTTTATTTTACTTCTCTTGTGCAACTGTCTTCTTTTTCGTCTCCCTTTGTGTTTTCCATATTAAGCTCGAGTTTTATTTCCGTTCTCTTTCACCTCTCTTCTCGTGATATGAATCTCTCGTTGTTGTTTGCCTTTCTTTTTTCCTTTACGCTTTCTCTTGCCCTCGGGCCCTCTGTCTACACGTTTCTTGTGTACTTACGTTTCTT
>JANAWD010000593.1:0-25685 GCA_027627245.1 Meripilus lineatus | reverse complement strand
ACCAGTGCCTACTTATCGCGATCCCAATGCACCTGGTAATACTGCCGCCGCCGAGTCTGCGATCAGGGCACCGGAGAGTGTTCAGACGTCTACAAGTAGTCAATCCGGGATATCTCCAAGTAAACTGGACCCGCGCACGGAACTGAGCCTGCGGTGGGAGATCTGTTGGGAGAAACGAAGGACTCGGAGGTTGTACAGGGTGGAGAAGAGGGAGGGAATGTCACGATTGAGGATCTCATTGGGATTGGAGAGACAGAGGAGACTAAGGAACAGGCGGACGAGGAAGACTCGGGCGAAGTTGTAGAAGGGATAGAAGATGTGGAATTGAAGGAAGGCTCAGAGGAGGATAGTGAGGAAACTGTTGGAAGTAAGGGAACGAACGAGGGATCAGGGCAATGGGTGGATCTTTCAGTTTGAACGTTGAGCACAAAAAGTCAGACATTAACAGTCTCGTATCTGTTAGTGAAAAACCGTGCAGATTTCGATTCGGACAACAATAGTTAGGAAATATGTAAAACTATGTACTCTAGTCTACAAGGTTATTGGTATCGATATCATCCTTCAGCGCGTTACAAAAACGCCTCTGGAAATTCCAAGAAATTAGACAATAACAAGATAAACAGCCCCACGGAGCAAAACAACATCTGAAACTCCTCCACAACTAGATCAATCAATCAACTATATCCTCACCCATCATCCTCGCCAACGCATCGTTCCCCTCATCTCTCGGGGCTTCATAAACAGCAAACGCAGCCTTCTCATCCTTCACCCCTCTCGAGCCCTTAACACCACCCACCAACTTCGTATTCGAATTCCACCCCTTCTGCCTATCCAAAAACACCTCGGGACTCCTATCCAACAACATCTCCAAATCTCCATCACTCAACACACCCGCCCTTCCCTTACTAGTAACAACTTGAATCTTCTCCCCTTCCAATCTCAACAACGACGCAGCCAACTCTGCCATTGTTTCTTGGCGCACTTTTTTGGGGACGTGGTGGGAAGATGAAGTGGAGGATGAATCGGTGAATGTGGTGGATTTGAATTTGCCTTTGGCGATGACGAGGGCTTCGAGTTTGCGCTTGTCTGTTGCTCGTTCCATTATTTTCGTTTCGACGGTGTGAGCGGAGACGAGGCGGAAGATGAGCACGGGTTTTGTTTGACCGATTCGGTGGGCGCGGTCTTGGGCTTGGATGTCCATTTGGGGGTTCTGTGAGCGATTCGAATTCGGTACATTGTCAGCGATTTCTGGATCGTGTACGGAAGTCAATGAAGAGTCATACCCAATCTTGGTCGTAGAAGATGACTGTGTCGGCAGCGACGAGGTTGAGACCCAGTCCGCCGGCACGGGTACTCAGTAGGAAGAGTTTGGGTGCATCAGGGTCGTCTCCGCTTTCTTGAAAGCGACGAACTTCGTTCCTGCGATCGTCCATCTTCGTAGAACCATCTATACGACAGATGGGCCATTCCTTGAACTCGGTGGCCCAATCCTGCGGAAACACGAATAAGCATCAAGGGAACGAAAGCTTGGAAACGGAAAAGATACATACCTCGATGATGTCTAACATCGTTGTGAACTGACTGAATAGGAGGACTTTATGTCCTCGTTGGANNANCTCACTCTAACCAATCGTCATCTAGGACCATCATCTTTCCACTGGCGGTGACAAGTTCTTCATTAATGACGTATTCATTCGTCTTTGCATCTACGGGCCAATCAAACAAAGAATGGATGAGAGCAGACTTTTCGGAGCTGCATGACTGTGTTCTGGAGTCGCATATTATTGACGACTTTCACTATACGTCGCATCATATGAGCTTTTGCTCGCAATGTAGCCATGAAGGGAGAACTCACGTTGAGACTTATACCTCCACTCTTGCCCCAACTCCTGAACACTCTTCTCTTTTTGTTTCTGTCTATCGGCTTCGAGATCCCCAGACTGAAGTTTTCTCCAATACTCCCTATCACCGCCGCCATCTAGGTTGTATCTCCGTCGCTTTGCCTCTTCCTTCCCGGCATGCTTGCTTCTAGTCCGACTTGCAATCTGCTTTCCTTTCTTCTTCGGGGTCTCGTCCACGTCTTTCTCGCCTTCATCGTTCTCTTCGTCACTACTGAGAATCTCGATGACGTTCTGCTTCTTTGCCGCTCCCTGTTCTCGCAGTAAGAGTGCTCGCACGATGACCTCCTTGGNNNNTAGCATCGTACAGCTCTCGTTGCCTCTCGTCTGAGTAGGGGCGTACAGGACGTATTCCTTCTTCGGCGGAAGACCAGTTTCGACGTCGGCCTTGACTCTTCGAAGGAGGAAAGGACGGAGAATTGTGTGCAGTGAATGGATCACCCTCGAGGTGTGACTAGAGCCGATGGAACCCTGAGCAGTTGGTTGGTTGAACCTGTGGCGAATCGTTCGTTAGCGAGGTTTGAGGAATATGCAGGGAGAAGGAAGTTTACCAATCCTGGAAAGTGTCGAGGTCAGTGAAGATGCTGGGAAGAACAAAGTTAAGTAGAGACCAAAGCTCTGCTAGGTTGTTCTGTGGGGCATACCACGCGTCAGGCCAGTGAGTCAGTGGGCTAGTGGTTCGTACTGACCTGAAGAGGAGTCCCTGTGAGAACCATCCTAGCCTCGGCGGGAATTTGCTTGATCTCTCGAACGAGTTTACAGTCCATATTCTTGAGACGATGACCCTCGTCGACAACGATGAATCCCCAACGGTAATTCATGAAATGTACACGGTCCTTGATGATCATCTCATAGGTAGTGATGACCACAGGGAAGGTGGTCTGTTGGTTTGGCGGCAGTTCGGGTTCGTCCTCCTCGTCAGACTCGACTTTGTATTTTCGAGGAGGGCGACCTTGCTTTCGCTTGGGAGTGGCTTTTGTCCGAGGAACGGAGCCACCTAACCAGTACTTTTCGCGGTCATCCTTTCGTACGACCATTTCGTGCTTGCGTATGTAGGCACGTTCTTCAGGGGTACCGTGATACATACAAGTGGGGATCTGTCCACAGGTAAGTGCATGGGAATTTAATAAATAGGTAAGCACTGACGTCGGGTGCAAACTTCTTGAACTCGTCAATCCAGTTGTGTAGCACACTCAAAGGGCAAACAACAAGGAAAGGAGCGGGCGTTCGCTCGCGAAGGTACGCGTGGAATGCAATCGTCTGTAGTGTCTGTTGAAAGGGGCTCAATAATTTTGATGGAATGGTAGGACGCGTTTAAAAGTCACCTTCCCAAGGCCCATCTCGTCCGCTGTCGGTATTGCATCGTCAATGTACATTCCAGGTAGTTTCTGCCACACGACTCACCAAGAATTCCCGACAAGCCGTTCTGAAACAACGCAACCATCCATGCAACTCCCTCGAGCTGATACTCCTTCAAACGCGCACCAGTAACCAAAGCAGGTTGTCTGAACGCCCCCGTAGGCTCTTCAGACACGCTGTCATCGAGTCTGGCGCGTTTAGCGTCATGCTCAACATCCGACCCATCCGATACCTCAATCACGCGTTTTCTGGATTTCGACTTCGTAGAAGCAATTGCACCCTTCGATTTAGGTTTTCTGGATAACTTGTCGCGTTGAACTTCGAATTTGGGCATTTTGCCTACGGGGGCTGTCGGTGCTGTGGATTTTTGTGCTGACTGCTGCGACGAGTAATTGGACTTGGCTTTGGACATTTGTTCGTCGAGCATCTTGGAGTAGAGTGCCGCTTTCTCGATGTAAACGAGGAGTTGTTGCCACTTCCTCTTGTCTTCATCCTGTGAAGAGGTGAGATAGGGACGCAACCGTGGCGCGCGTGAAACGTACAGAAAGCTCTTCCTCCTCCTCGTCTTCCTCCTCATGCTCGTCCTTCGATTCTGGCTACATAATGCAATCATGTCAATTTACAAGGGCATGTGAATCAAAACAATATTGCAAGCTCATACCATGTCAGAAGAAGCTGGTGGGGAAGAGGCTACTGTGCTGACTGCTTTGCTGGATGATGCGTAGTGACTCTCGAACGGTGTCAGTGATGGGGTAGACATTGTCGACGAGCTGCTGGGGGAATTGCGGGAGGGCATTGTGGTCTGCATTCAAAATGGAGTCAACAATACCGATCACGGCTGGCAACAGGGCCCTTTGCTTCCGCCCATCGAGTTGAGTCGCGTCATTACAACACGAACATGCCAGCCCTAAATATGTCACGTGCAAAATTTTAGCGCCAACAAATTCATTTGAATTCGCCACCGACGCGTCTTGAAGCGGGCAGCGACGACCTCTTCAAGGCCGAGTCGAGCTTCGCATCCTAATCTTTCATATCACTAGTTTCCTCATGGAATTTCCTCGCTCAGCGACTTGCGTGGCGGTATCTACATCCTATTGTGTCTCTACATCAAGGCATCCAAGGTCATAGTGATCGCGAACCGGGCCCGGGTTCGTTGTGCAATGCGCCGAGACTACATGTTTTAATCAGAAGCGTATTCGAACTCTATACCTCCCGTTGCCCAGCTCCAAGGCATATTTTCCTCCACCTCGGCCATGATGCTCTTCAGTGGGCTAGACATGCGATGCCCTATGGATAGCGAGAAGAGTATCTTATCGATTCTATATCCTCCTTTCTTAAGTTCGTTATCCAGACGTTCGGGTGCGAAAGTATCGGTTATTTTCTCTAACGTGTTGGCTCTCGGACGCAGGGTGAGTTTCCTTAAATGCAGAGAGCCCATCTGCCTGAAGCTTGCCATCCTGAAATAGTTCCTACCCCGCCTCGCGACCTCGATATAGAGCGTTTCCAGGTTGACGCATTTACTGAACAGCCCTTCCATTCCGTCTACCACGGTTGTCGAAGCATTCAATATGGTGAGTTTGTCTGGCTTTTATCGAAGAAAACTTATGGACTTACGGGAGTTGTCCCCAATCTCCAGTCTCAGATGTCGTACGGAAGGGCCGAACAGCTCGTATAAATCGTAATCAATGCTGCCCGCGCTGTAGCACCGTCGTGGCCAATAAATGGTCAAGCTCTCCAATGGAAAACCACGCTCCGAATTTGGATCAATCCTCAACAACTTCATGATCTCCTCTTTGCGGAATTCCTTCCTATTCAGGAGCCTCAAGCTATGCAGCCCCAGTATCTTGGGCTCCGCCTTTGAGCCACCCTCACTCTCCGTCGAGGCAGAACCTTTGAAAGCGATGTAGCCCAGGTCCAAATTTTGAACCAGGGGAAACGAATGTATCAACGAGGAAAGATGGTTGATGTCGTAAAATGCGCTTCTGTAACCGACGGTGAGGGACCGAACGCGAGGGAGCAAGCTGGCGATGAGTGAGCCTAACTCCCGACCTTGATCGTTCATGAAGTTGACGCCATTTATTTCGAGGCTTCTGACATTGGGCAGCGTACCAAGACGACGCAGCGCGGACTCGAACTCCGCTATTGTTGTCGTTTGTCTCTTTGGGTAATTCAAAATAAGCCTCCGAATATACGCGATCAAAGGCGGGGTGTTGGTATAATGCGACAAACGAGCTATGTCGTCTGGAACGGCGTTGAACGTCAATTGGGAATGGATATGGGGACGGGCTAGGTTGCAAAATGATTTGGACGCAAGGGAGCAAGCTTTGAGAGCGGCGAGGCTTTCAGATAGCTCATGTACCACGTGCTCAATGACTTCCTCCGGCAGGACTGGTATGGTCGCCGCGGTATCCTCGATGAAAGCAACGGAGACCTCCTCTTTCATGACTTGTGGATTGAAGTGTGGCGTAGAAGTAAGGGTGTCTGGTAACGTGGATGCACTCCCACTTCGACTCGAATCCTCACATTTATGTAGAAGATTAGCCACGAGGTGTTCACGTCGCGAGTTTGGCAATTACCGCAATGGAAACCAGTAGACCATCCTGATTTGGACAGGAAGACTCGGCGTGAGGAAGTGTGTTGTATTCGTACGTCACAAACTTTGGCTTCTCATCGATGATTCGCTCAACGTCAGGACTACTCTGACCTCTTTCTGAAAATGTTCTGAAACCGGCCGTGGTTTCGAAGTCATATCGCTGTGACTAAGCACGTTTGAAGCTTCGCCGAAGGACCATCCTGTATACTTCACATGGACAAGACATTCAGGCAAAGACGTATTCGAAGTCTAGAATACCCTTCTCCCAACTCCATGGCATACTCCTGTTCACCTCATCAAGGACGCTCATGAGCGAAGTAGACATCCGATGGCCAATAGGCAGCAAGAGGAGTATCTTGTCAGCCCTGAACCTTCCCTCCTTCATCTCGTTATCCAATTTACTCAACTTCAAAGTCACGGTAATGTTTATCGCTCTTTTAAATCGCGGGAGCAAGGTAAGCTGTCTCAATCGGGGAGACGACATCTGTTCGAGAATATCCACCTCAGACAGGCTTTGGCATGACGTTTCGATGTATAGCGTTTCCAGATTGACGCATTCACGAAGTATCTCTCGCTTCTCGGCTATAATGACCACCAGAGATACAAAATGGTGAGTTGGATCTAGTTTCAGAGGGGTTTGCCAGCTTACCGCCCCGAGACCCAAGCTTCAGCTCGAGATGACGCAACGAAGGGCCGAACAAATTGCATAAGCCGACTTCGATCATATCCTCGCTCTCAGCCCAACAACTTGAACACGGCCAATGAATCGACAAGGTATCCAGTGCAATAGCATGCGTCGAACCAGGAATAATTCCTAACAACTTGCTGATCTCTGCTTTACGGAACTTCTTGCTTCTCAAAAGCCTCAAACTCTTCAACCCTGATATCTCTGCCCTTGTCTCTGCCCTACTCCAACGAAGCGTTGCTAACGTCGGCTTCATGTAATCAAGCGTCCCCAAGTCCAAACTCCATAATAGAGGGAACGAATGGACCAAGGACGAGAGGTGGTTGACACCGGTAAAGGCGCTTTCGGAATCGATGGTGAGGGATCGAACGCCCGGTAGCATCTTGATGATGAACGAGTATAGTCCCTGCCTCTCGGCGTCCACGAAATTGACGTGGTTCAACACAAGATTCTTGACGTTGGGCAGTGCGTCGAGACGTTGCAATTTGGCCTCGAAGTTCGTCAAGATATGTTGTCTTCCGGACCGTTGGCCTGGGTAGTTCAGGACAAGCTTTTGAACATGATCGATTAAACGTGGGGTGGAAGCGTAGCCCGACAACCGATCCACGTCCTTCGTAGTTGCATTGAATATGTACTGAGCATGGAGGGAGGGGCGGGCGATATTACGCCACACTTTGGAAACGAGAGAACAGGCTTTGAGAGCAGGGAGGCTCTTGGATAGCTCGTTTACGATCTGCTCAACTACGTCCTCCGGCAGGTCTGGGTTTGTGGATCGTGGCGAAGTTGGCACTTCTACGACGGATTCTACAACTGTATTCGCTAGAACATCTAGATTTTCAGCGTCAGTGACCGTCTGCTCCATGGTCGTTTTTCAAGTTGGGGACCGACTCGGAGGTGTGGCGTCTGGGGATCAGGGATCAGACAAGGATTCGCCCCTTTCGAACACGCGTCCTAACAAGTCCAATAACGTGAGAAATCTATTGCAGCCATGCGGTTTACGCATGGCTCTTTTATTGATACCGTCCCAACGAAGCTTGGTAGATTCGCCACTGGCAACTCTGAACAGGATGACTCGCCGTGGGTGGGCGCTGGATGGGCGCCATGTGCCATGTGCCATGATGCGGAGATATGCTTTAGTACGTCACAGATTCCGAAATTTGATTCATGCATCGTCCTCACTTGTTCCGAGTAGCCTGGAGGATTGCCGGTTTTTCTCCTTTCCCTTGTTGGCAACGGTAATCCCCATTGTCGTTGACCCATTCTCTCACTCAGAGACAACCTGGGCCCAGGCTGCCATGTGAATCAAGCGGAGATTGTTTTTGAAGTGTAGGAATGCGTTCGAAACATTATCGAGTGGCTTGTCTAGACGATTCTCACCAATGTATCCTCCACCTCATTCCAAAGAAGACAGCCTCAAGTCGGCCCTCGACGAACTCTACAAAACCTATGATACCCAGTGCGGGACTCTTGCCCCTCACGAGGTCTTTTGGCGGGACCGATATGACTTATTCTTCTCTCATGGATACCAGCTTCGGCCTCGCCTCCGTCCAGGATGGGTGCCATCGTGGACTATTGACCGCAAACTACCCTTCCTATGCGAGGACTCTGTTCGGATAGTGGTACAATCTACGCCAAATTTGTTGCATCGAGGTCTCATTGATAGATTGCAGGTAGTCAAACAACAAATTGTTGACGCAGTCAACATCTCGGATGGAGAACAAGTCATGCTGAAGAGGGTCAAGACTGAAAGTGCAGAACTACGTATAGCCTTATATTTTTCATTGCCTGAGCTCAGAGAAGATCCAAGAAATCACTGCGTTCCGGTCCTAGATCACTTCCAAGACGTGGAGGATGAAAGTATCACATTTATGGTTATGCCCCTCCTGCGGAACTTTGACGACCCCAAATTTGGGACTGTGAACGAATTGCTGGATTTTGGTGACCAGATTTTCGAGGTGGGCTTGCTATATAACCCAAGTATCTCAGGGTAATACTGATATCTGCCGAACCAAGGGCCTTCGCTTTTTGCACGAACACGGTATTGCTCATAGGTACGGTTTTATGAGAGCGTCTATCCGACCAAGCCTTACGACCTGTTATCCAGGGATTGCGCAAATTGGAACATCATGATGGATGCTAAATCGATGTATTCTGATGGGTTTCACCCCGTATATATTGGCCGGGATCGGTCTAATACCCAACGTGCACGACACTACACAAGATCGCAGCGCCCACCCAAATACTACTTCATCGACTTCGGGATATCAAGTTATTTCCCACCCGGCTGTGATCCACTTGTAGTGGGTCGTGATGGTCGTGATTCCGAAGTTCCAGAGTTATCGGATACTGTTCCATACAATCCGTTTAAGACGGACGTGTTCATTATTGGAAACTTGCTCAAGAGGGACTTTGCCTTTGTGAGTTGCACCCTCCGCGTTGTTTCGAGTGTTCTAAACCCCTTCCTCGAAGAAATACTCAAACGTAAAGTTTCTGTATCCTCTCATCGCGATCTTGATAAATAAAGACCCAAATATGAGGCCCACCGCATTTGGAGCAGAAGTGATGTGGAAGGACGTCAGGGGTTCGGTGTCTTTTTTCCATCGGTATTGGAGGCTGAGAGATCGTGGAGTCGGGTATATCGCTGCTGCCAAGGCTGATTTCATCTTCCTTGTCGTTAGAGCTCTTCGGCTCTCGCAATGGGCACCTCGACTTTCCGACTATCTGATCGGAAGTGCATATTGACTGTATCAAACTAAGTATGTCAATTACGGGACTCAAATTCTTCACTTTCTGGATCTAATCGTTGGTACAATACTATCTACAATGGTGATCGTGAAGTGGACGAAAGCGCTCACCAAGTGAGTACAATGTGGCTATTGCTATTACCACTATGGACGGTTGGAGCTACTAACTCATAATAACAATGGCGATCGACGCAAGGTTTCAAACGGGAACACACCTCCTAACAATCTCGACGCTTCTACGCGAGAAGTTGCCAATGCTATTCCAACAAAACCTAGTAGACTCGCTAGTACTGCGTGGGTACCATGTGCCATCATGCAGAGATCACTCCTCTTAGTCCTCTATGTCAATGAGTGCGTTCCAGATTTTGAGATTTGATACACACACCATCCTCACTACTTTCCCTCGTTGGCAATATTCAGCTTCCGTGTGCCTTAGTCATAGGAACATTCCAAATTCGGTCTCAAAGACAAGCTTGCGGACCGAGTGGAAAGCATCCATGAAGTGAAGACGTCCAACTTGCATCCGAACTCTGAGGTGATTTCCCAGGTGCACCAGGGTACACCGCTCTCCCGTTTCCAGTTCATTTACAGCGGCTGTTCCAACTCCTTGAGCGCATGAGTCTTGGCATACTATCAGACCCTTGGCATCAGAATCAGAACGATATGAAATCACTGGCAGTCTTGCAAACCCCAACTGCGTGTCATGCTGGTGAAAAACGAACGTGACTTAACCGAAAGCACCCATGACAAGAGGTGCCGTGTCAAGCCAAATTTCACAATTCGACTTTTGCCCTGATACAATCCTCCTTGCCTTCGCCTCATCGTACCCACCATATCATACAGGACATAGTCGTCATGTCGAATTCTCCTGGCACTAACAATGATTCACGGCCCTATTTGAACTTCAACCCCGATGAACTTCTCGTCCTCATGCCCTACGAGACCTGGTGGCGGGACCGCTATGAGATGCTCCTCTCTCACGGATATCAACTTCGGCCTCGTCTTCGACCAGGTTGGGTGCCATCATGGACCACAAACGGGAAGAGTCCTCCGGAATGCGAGGACTTCATCTTCATCATTGTCTGTTCTACGTCCACTTTGATTTTCGAGGTCTCATCAATAATCGTAGGCACCGAAGAACAACATTGTTGACGCAGTGAGAACCTCGAATGGGGAGCAAGTCCTACTCAAGAAGGTCAAAACGGGGGGTAGCGAGATACACTTAGCGCTATATCTGTCATCTCCTGAACTTAGAGAGGATCCAAGAAATCACTGCGTCCCCATTCTAGATCACTTCCAAGATAATGCGGATGAAAGCATCACGTACATTGTAATGCCTCTCCTTCGGGAGTTTGATAACCCCAAGTTTGGGTCTGTGAACGAGTTACTGGATTTCGGGGACCAGATCTTTGAAGTGAGTTTATGATATGTCTTGAGCGTCCAAGTGCTATGTTGATCAACCTCGAACCCAGGGCCTCTGTTTCATGCACGAACACGGTGTTGCACATAGGTACATTTGATGAGTGCTTCCGGATCCATGCCTTCTAACAACTTGTTGCACAGAGATTGCGCTACATTGAATATAATGATGGACGCTAGATCGATGTACCCCAATGGGTTTCACCCAGTATATAAATGGCGCGATCTGTCAGCTACCGAAACTGCAACGCATTATACAAGATCAGAATGTCCGCCCAGATATTACTTCACGGATTTTGGGATGTCCAGCTATTTCCCTCCGGATTGCGATCCCCTTGTGGTGGGTTGCGAGGGTCGCGATTTCGAAGTTCCGGAGTTATCAAAGACTGTTCCGTATAACCCATTCAAGACGGACATCTTCATTATTGGAAACTTGCTCAAGAAGGAGTTTTTCTATGTGAGTTCTCACAACCTGCATAGTTTCGAGTGTGCTCTGAAGCCCCCTTCTCAGAGATACTCGAACGTCGACTTCATGTATCCTCTCATAACAATACTGGCCGAACAGGATCCAAAAATGAGGCCGACTGCTTATGGGGCACAACAGATGTGGAAGCATGTTCGAGCTTCGGTGTCTATTATCAACCGGTATTGGAGACTCAGAGGGCGTGAAGATGATGGGTATCTCGTCATTGCCATTCGGGATGTCATCTCTTTTGTCCGGAGAACGATCCGTCTCTCCCAATGGGCGCCCACATTGAATAATATGCTGACCTGAGCCTTCCATTGTCCCATACTCCTTTCGATTGGCTATATGTATAATATCGAAAGAATGAATACAGTGGCAAGTTTGCATATGAGGTCCACGCAGTCATTCACTTATCTCAGACTGTTTCTAAGTGGGTACGATGCATCCTCGATTGGGTGGGGACTTATCCGTGCTCCAGTTGGTTAGAGATCCCACGACAAAATGGCGATGCATAAGCGGTGATTGAATTTTGTGAGAGAGGAATGAGCGACTCGGAGGAGATCGCTAAGTTATGTATATGAAGCCTGAACTTGAGCCTGAGAAGTCGGTGCCTCATGATCGAGGCGCTTGTACAAACAAGGCACGCGAAAGTTTGAATTTTGGTCAATGACCGCCACAATTATCGATTGACACCGCCACTGCACCCAACATCCTCCACCTGCCTCCCGAATCTTGCGGTCAATCCCACAAACCACTCGTTCCGCCAATACCATCTGTGAGAGCATATTCCATTCATGCGATCCTCGTTGGAACTCCGTGAGGTCACCACCAAACACACGTGGCAACGAGTCAAGCCTTGCGAAACCACCGATGCCGCGTATCCAGCCGGGTCCAAGTCAGGACTTTAGGCGCGTCTCCTACCATTCTCGGCTGAGGCCTTCACGGAGAAACCAAATTAGTATGCCAAGCCTACACAGTACTTCGTGCAGAACTCATGGCTTCCGTCCTCTCAGTGACCTCACACAAATATTTACCCTTGACATGACCACACATTGGTTTCCGACAATATCCTGAAGTCCTGGTTTCATACGCATGTCGAACCAAACGTATGTCGAACCATTCGAAGAAGGGTTTCAAGAATTCCTACTATTTAGACCTCTAGTCTGCTATCCAGGCTATGCAGGATAAAAGTCAGGACAACGCTTCCCGCTCATGTAAATTTCAGAAGCGAAGTGAGTAGCCTAAATAGAGGAGACGGTACCTATCTGACAATCACCGCTTCGAAAGTGCGATAGCATGCCGTTCTGATACAGTATCTCCCAAGTGGCGCCTTCAACGCGGTATCTCCTGCTTTACGGCTATTTATCCCAACCTTCGTCTCTGGGCAACCCCACCCACCCATCTTTGACGAATAAAGAAACGAATGAATCTAAAGAGAAGAGATGGTCGATGTCGGCGAAGGCGCTGTCGGAATCAATAATGAGGGGTCGGACACATGGTAACATCTTGGTGAGAAGTGAGTATGGTCCCCCTGTTTTTGATCGTCCACGAAATTGACGCGGTTCAACACAAGGCTTTTGACGTGAGGCATTGTGCGAAGAGGATGCATCGCGGCCTCGAAATCCATCAAGACTGTTGCGATGCATAGTGATCCTCGACCTTTCGGGTAGCCCAAGAATAACCTTCGAACATTATTGTTCAGATGCGGGTTGGAAACGAGAGAACAGTTGTCGAGAGGGGGAGGCCGTTGGGAAACTCGCTATTCGCTCAACTACGTCCTCCGACGCGTCTGAGTTTGTGAATTGTGGCGAAGTTGGTACTTCTGTGACAACCTCTGAAGTCCGTCTTCGCTGTAGCATCTTCTCCAGACACAGTGACTTTCTGTATCTTGGGTACTCCCAGGCATGGCGCAGGAGCGGGTGCCTGGAGACGAGGACTTGGAATCAGACGGGGATTTGCCCCCTCTTCGAACACACATTCTAACAATCACTACGTGAGAAATCTATTCTAGCCATGCGGTTCACACATTGCTCATCCATTGATATCGTCCCAACGAAGTTCGGTAGATTCACCTCCGCCAGACAGGATGACTCGCCGTGGGTGGGCGCTGGGTGGGCGCCGTGTGCCATAATGCGGAGGTACGGAGTGTCAACTTGGTACGTCACAGATTCCGAAATGTGATCCATGCACCGTCCTCACTATTCCGATGAGTCCAGAGGATGCACCCTCTCCTAGCTTCCCTTTGGCGGCAATATTGAAATTCCATGCACCTTAGTCACAGGCACATTCCCAGATTTGGATTCAAAGACAACCTCCCGGACCGAGCGGAATTTGGCCATGAGGAGGCAATTTCCCAGGTGCACCGCTCTACCGTTCCCAGTCCAGAGCCAGCGGCCCACTGTCAGTCCCTTGGCATCAGACTGACTTGGGATTAGTTTTACAAGCCCCAACCTCATGCCATGCAAATTTCATGAGGGCATCTTGCACAATAACATTGACCGAGAAACTTGTGGCCCCGTTCCATGCGAGGATTGGCAGGATCATCATTGAGGGATCCATCAGGAAGCACGCAGGTAAGTTTATGAATATTCAATGATCTCTGGCTCTTGGTACATTCTGATCGCAGATGACAGACTATTGGAATGCATCGGTCCAGCTCGTCTCTTGTTCTCAAAATTGAAAATTGTTGCCGGTGAGAATCCAGCGAGTTTATGTGGTCTTCTCGCTCATACCACGGCTTCGTAATGGCGTTGGATACCCCGTTTTTGTGCAAGATGGGAACTGGATATTTCGTTGGCTTCACCTGACCTGTTACCGACGACATTCCAGAAGAGTACCTTCTTTGTTTCTTCAAATTGTGGGAGACACAACTTCTCATTTGAACTCAAACATATCGCTTAACCCGCAGCGGGTCCAAAGTCAACACGAAATGGGTCATGCAGATGAAGTCATTTGAGTCACCGGCACTCGTTCATGGAGCCGCGTCATCGCGCGTCGCGTAGTGGAGATAATTGCCCTGCGTTGATACTTGAAGCTGGAGCCCTGATCCTCTCTGCTTCCGGCCATTGACTAGTCCCATAAACCACGGATGTATCTGCATCCCCACAACACTTTCTATTCAAATGAAAAAAAAAAGAACTGTATCAGGGTCTTTGTGCCGCAAGGGGACAACTCCGACCGAGTGGCAGTATAGAGGCCACAGCAGATGCCTCTTTCTGATGGTACATGTTGACCCATTTTAATCTACATGAAATCAAGCTGCGAAGTTTTTCAGGTGAGCACCTTCGCGGCTGCTGTAGGACTGCTGGAAAAGGCGTGTTGATACTCAGTTCCGCATCCTTCAACTAGGAGAGTATCCTACTATGGCTATTTTCGTAGCAGTCATATTGCCTCGATGGACCCCAGCTATGTGTTTCATTTCATATCTGATACGCACAGACGATCTCAATGGGACCATGAATCGGCCTTCATTACGGTCTCACAAGGGATCCACGAGATGCATCCCACATTGAATTCGTCATGACTTGATTTCCAACTCCTTAACTCCTTCTCCAGTATCGCCTCTCTCAAAGGCGTGGTGATTCACATCAGACTTTTGTCGACTCTCCTGTTTGCCAAGTCTCCCTTTGCGGAATAATCACTACCAGTCCGATATCGTGACCATTCATATTTAAGGAGCACCTTCAACGACCATGAGAGGTATCATCCTGCAAACCGCAACAGCATTCCTTCGACAGGAACTCAGCACTTTCCTCGGTTCTTCTTAACCACCCTGCATCCATAGTCGTACGTGAGGATATTGCTGTCTCTTACGACACGCTCACTGACTCAGTTTCCCGTCATCGTCAACCCAGCATGTCGGCAGCCGATAACCTCAACTTTGCCTCGTCCATTTATAGCTTTGTTGGTTTCATGTGCAATGAAGTCCTGAAAGCGGGCGTAGTTGCCGTCAAACGACAGACCCCATCTAGTTTGATAGAGGAGACCGCTCAGCAACTTGAAGAAGTGGAGAAAGCTGTCGCCGCATTGGATGAAGAAACACGCAAACTGATCGATAAAGAGATGCCCGGTTATCTCCTGATGCTTGAACGGAACTTGGTATCGTAAGCCATACCTCATCCGCTTGGGGTTTATACTAGAGCTCACGGCACGACTTCCACCCAGGACTCACCGTCACATCAACGAATTTCACGAAAACGCCCCCAACATGTCCCTGATCAAGGCCAACAGTCCTGTGGGGTCCAAGGCTGATAAAATCAGAGAATGTCTTCGGGATTTGGAGGCTATGCACAAGAGCTTCCTGGTGTGTATTGGTATCATGATCTCCGTCTACACCTTGTTCAATTGAACCCTCGCTCCCCTGTAGAGTACTTCCAAGAAGGTCTTAAGACCATTGGTCGCGGAACCAATGGAAGAAGAGATTGTATGGAGCATTCCTGCTGGTGAGTTCCCAAGTGAGACACGAGGCTCTTCGACCCGGTCTATATCTGTCCATTAGGTCTCTCGCCACAATTGCATAAGGCCTTTGAAGATGTATTGCGACTTCGAACCCACCTTGCTCAGGCAGGTACTCACGCAGATGAGGAACGTAATCACTACGTCGATAACAACCACGGCCCAACGCTTTTACCCTCGTTTTATCCGCGAGGGATCATGCCCTTAGACACAGCTGCCATCTTGAACGCCGCATCCCCTGCGCAAACTCATCTTCACGCGTATCCGCCGGCCGCACGTTCGACAGCATTACCTCCTCCTCCTCCTCGAAGGGGCGCCAGGCTCCCGACAGGGACTCTTCTCGAAGAACCAGGATCTGCGATGTTCTCTCCTTACACAGATGAGCCTGATGAAATCACCGAAAACGATCCCCGTCGACCGTCTCTTTGAAGGAGGATCCCCCAGGTGCCGTGGAAAGCTGCTCCCAGCTGCCCTCGGGCTTGTCATTTCAAGCTCTTTGCTTCGACAACTTGGTCATCATCGCCCTTTTTAGAACCAATGTTCAATGCTTTCGCCCTGACATATGTATCCGGTAAACAATACATGAATAAATAACCTCATCTCCTTGTCTCATTATGGGTGCTTTGTGTGTATCCTTCTTTCCGAGCATTGTCATTCATTGCGGCCATCGCTCCAAACGGATCGAGCGCGGGTACAATGGTGGGCCATGGTCTATCCCTCCGAGTCTCTCGTATGTAAGACTGCAGTCAACAAAAACGTCAATGTTTGAATTTACCTATATTACTTATTGAGAAAGCGCCCGCTTGCGCAGCGACAGTCTTACCTTGTCGCGGTCACATCCGATTGACCTGCGGTAAGTTTTGTTTAGAAATCCTACATTGAAGGGGGTGCATTTAAGAGCGTGGTATGCGAGGACTTGGCGACTCACGGTTACTCACTCGCTAATCATGCTCATGGCTGTGGCCATGCGGACTCGGACAACTCCCCATCATTCCTTCAGCACGTGTTGGTATGAGCGCCACTAGGCCTCGATGCTGCGCCGCCTGGTGCTGGGGTCTACTTGTATTGACAACTTGGTGACGAAAATCTGATCGAAAGCGCCCAACTAGTTGGTATTTAGGACAAGAGGGTTGCGACCTCCCACAGAGTTACTCCCCACATCCATCATGTCCAATACTCCTGCTATTGCAGCCAACAGCTCACGGCCCAGATGGCGTGCGGCCACTGATGAGGAGCTCTGTGTTATAATGCCATACGAGGCCTGGTGGCGGGATCACTATGAATTGCTTCTCTCGCATGGGTATCAACTTCGGCCTCGTCTTCGACCAGGATGGGTGCCGTCATGGACCACGAACGGCCAAACCATTTGGGACTGCGAGGACTCTCTTTTTATAATGGTAAGCCTTACATACTCTCCATTTGATACGGGATCCAATTCGAACAATTGCAGGCCACCAAACATAACGTCGTCGATGCAGTAAGAACCTCGAATGGGGACCAAGTCCTGATTAAGAAGATCAAGACGGGGAGTAACGAGTTACGCATAGGCCTCTATCTATCATCTCCTGAACTCAAAGAAGATCCAAGAAACCACTGCGTCCCCATCCTCGATCACTTTCAAGACGAGGAGGATGAAACCGTCTCTTTTTTGGTTATGCCTCTTTTAAGGAAATTTGACAGCCCCAAATTTGGGTCCGTGAACGAATTGCTGGACTTTGGTGACCAACTCTTCGAGGTGAGTTCCTTTCCTTTCAGAGACGTCGAAGTACTACATTAATCGACGTTGAATCCAGGGCCTTTGCTTTATCCATGCACAGGGTGTCGCCCACAGGTACCCTCTTACTGTGGCTCCTGATATCATGACTACTCACGACTTGGTGTCTAGAGATTGCGCAGATTTCAATATCATGATGGATGGCACATCGATGTACCCTGGTGGGTTTCATCCAGTACGCATTCATCACGATCGGTCTTGGAGCCATTATGCACCACACTATACACGATCGGAACGTCGGCCCAAGTACTATTTCATAGACTTTGGGTTATCAAGCTATTTCCCACCGGATTGTGACCCACTTGTAGTGGGTCTTGACTGCCGTGATAAGGAAGTTCCGGAGTTATCATTGACTGTTCCATACAACCCGTTCAAGACGGATATATTCATTATTGGGAATTTGCTTAAGAAGGAATTTGTCTGCGTGAGTCGCTTCCCCTCGCATGCTTCTGAGTGTATTCTAAGTCCCCTTTGTCCTAGAAATATTCAAACGTTGACTTCCTGATTCCTTTAATATTGGTTCTGACAGATAAAGATCCGAACAAGAGGCCCAATGCGTTTGAGGCACAGATACTGTGGAATTTTGTCAGAGATTCGGTGTCTATCGTGAACCGATACTGGAGGCTCAGAGAGCGTGAAGACAACGGGTATCTTAGCACCGCCATGTGGGATGCCGTCTCTTTTGCCCGGAGAACCGTTCGTCTCTCTCAGTGGGCACCACGCCTGGATGACCACCTCGGAGGACTATAGTCGTTGTCTCGTAATCACTCTGCTTTGTTCTGGTGGTTGGNATCTTTTTTTTCGGACCGTATACTAATTATGTCAAGTGCGAAGCAACGTACNNTCAATNNNNTNNCCNNNTCCNNGTAGGTACGATAATCGTAGGTGTGTTCCGTTCCTACGACTGTAGGACGGCCGGAACCCAGATAATGACAACGATAGCCCCATATTTCCTCGTTCAGCTTGTACTAGCAATCAACGCCGCACTGGTAGGAAAAGGACCCAAGCAGGTATTGCGGTCAGTCCAGGAGTGTTATTGTACCCACTTGAATTCGAATGCGCGCTATTGCCACCGAATTTGAGTGACTCTTTGGAACCCCAGCCAGCTTCCGCTATTCATTTTCTCATTGATTGATCGTATGAAACCATGCTGGGCGATGTGTCATCGCCGTAAGGACTGGGGTCTGATTGAAGTGAGGTAGTGCTTGACGGTGGAAGCGAATGCCAACCTCAACTTGAAGGAGAAGTTGATGAGAAGATCAGCGACTCGTGGCCAACTGGTGGCGCTTGTGCAAATACGGCACGCGAAAGTTTGAGGCCCGTGCCACAATTGTTTTTGTTTTTTTTTTTTTTTTTTTTTTTTTGGAGGAGCGGATTCACGACTCTAGGGCAACGAACTTGGTTTGCCCCCTAGGGTCCCGCTGCTGGGGTCTTGCGGCCCACTTTTGTATCTCCAGAGGCTAAATGCTTTTATGCATCCCCGGTTTCGGGGGGTATGTGGGGCTCAACTCGTTGGTCGAAAGCCAATACCCACTAAAACCTCCTTCTCCACGACCCAGTCGGTCGGGAGGCGTTCCTGGTGCCGTATCAGGGCTTTCCACGTGTTCCTTACCGTCCCTTTCCGTATGGCTTTGCTCCCGAAAGATTTGCTGGCAAGGGCTCGATCAATCGTTAGTCTTTCTTGGATCTTACTTCTCCATCTATTTGTGACTTCTGCGGTTGAGTGTTGGCTGTCCGCCGTGTCTCCTCTAGCAATCCGTCTTTCACATCTGAGTTTCCAAAGCATGTGTGCTGATTCCGATATTAGGATGCAGTAGAGTCGTTTCGCTCCCGTGTCGTGTTTTCCGTTTTTCTCAAAAGGTCTCGTTCCGCAACNTAGGATTTCCTCCAGTGTCATGGGAGGCCATTGCCAGCCTGTTTTGCACCAGAGGTATTTGCATTCTTCCCATATCGTNTTGACAGCGTTTGCTGAGCACTTTGTCAGTATGTGGTTCATGTCTTCGAGTGTTCCACAGATGGTGCAGATGGCTCTGTCTTCCATGTTCGGGATGTCTTCCCAGTACTTCCCGCATTTGTGAGCATCGTGTATCGTTTTCCAGAGGAAGTCTTGTGTTTCTCTGTTAATTTCTTTCCTCTTGATAGATGACCAGATGTTGGCGTCCGTGGGCGTCCGGTCATCCGTTTCCGTTCGNTGTTGTCGTATTTTGAGGAGTATTTCGTTGGTTTTTCTTCTCGTGGGTTGGGTTTTCTTCTCTCGTATAGCTCTGTAGGCGAGTGCTTGTGTCATCTTGCTCAGTTTGGCCCCATTGGTTTGGAATGTTTCTGGTATACTTAAGTCCAGTTCGGTGTGTTGTCCCAGTTGCAGCCCCTCCTTGGCTTTGCCNTCTGCNCCTTCGTTTCCGATGTTTCCGGCGTGTCCTTTGATCCATTGGAGGATTGTTCTGGCGGATCTTTGNCTGAGTTCGCCGACGGTTGCTTGGAGTAGGTCTCTATTTGCTATTCCTATCCAGCCGCGGTCTTCCATTTTTTGCAGGTCCTTGGTCAGCATTCTGATCGTCGTTTTCGAGTCGCTTTTTATTANTATTGGTATGAATCTGGGGATCTGTTTTGCTGCGATCAGGATTGCTGCCACTTCCCCGGCTTGGTTCGTTTTGTATTTTGGTGCTAGCTTAACTGCCGTATTCAGATGGTGATTGGGGCCATACCATATGCCGCTCGCCGCTCTCGCGTTGTCCTCTCCATTTTTGTCGCATGATCCATCGGTGTAAACTGTCACTCTGTTGTATCTGATATTGTTGTTCAGTCGTTCTCGTTTCGCTGGGGTTCCGGGTGTTACACGTTTGTTGCCGAAGACTCTGAACATGCCCGTCAGGCCTCCTAGACTAGTNGTTGAGGGGTCGAAAGTTATTTCGTCATCCTTTTCCCAGTTNCGGGTGTTTTTATGGCGCTGCTCCTTGGTTAGCGAGAGGCCATCGTCTGGTATTGGTTGGATTGGGTTCCATTTCTGATTCAGAAGGGTTAGTATACGTCGTGCGGCGTTCGAGCATCTTTCTGGGTTTTCGCATCCAAAATCTTGTCTATCTCTGGTGCAGTCGGTGCATTCGCATGTNCTTTCCTGGTGAGCATTGTTCGGATCCATGTATCGCAGTCTCCTCGTTGTTCTCATCAGGTCCTTTACCGTGGTGATGCCATGGTTCGCCCGCAGGCATTTTCCGGAAGTGGAGTTATTTTGCCATGCCTGTCCTTTTCTGCTCCCTAGGTGGTACCAAGCNGGGAGGCGCATTTTGTCTTCGGATGTAAGTTTCATGGCGTCGCACGTTACGTTGAATTTGAGTGCGGTTTTCATCATTCTTTTTAAGCAGGATGGCAGCTTACTTCCTTTCCGTAGGGTTACATCCCAATCTTGTAGGAAGGTGTTCAGCAGTGCTTTCGTGTCCAGGTTTCGGGATCTTTTCACCGCATTTTCCCCAAGTAGTACGTCNGCTATGAAGGTCCATGTCGGTCGTTCTGGGTCCATGTTTAGGTAGGTTTTTGTCCACATTATTTCGATGGCTTCATTCCGTGCTCCAACGTCTAGAAGGCCAATCCCCCCGTCGTCTATACGTTTTGCTAGTGTATCTGAGTTTATCATTGGTCTTTTTCCATCCCAGATGAAGTCCCTTATCATTTTGTTTAGCATTTTTTTCTATTCTTTCCGGCATTCCTTGTACTTTTGTCATATATTGGGTCATCCCCCCTACGATCATTTGGGGTGATTAGTTTTTTCCCCTTCAGGGTTGGGTTGCATTGTTTCCATCTCGCCAGGGCTCCTGCGACCTTGTCGATCGTCGGGTTCCATTGTGGTTCTGGTTCGCATTGGTTTCCTACCCACGCCCCCAGTATCCTTACTGCTTCTTTGTCTTTCGTGATTCTGATTCCTTGGTCTATTTCTTCTCCNCCGGGAGTTAGTTTCCGTGTTGTGCTTACNCTCTCCCTGTGTTCTCGCGTCCCTATTGGTATGATTTCGGTTTTTTCTTTGTTGAATTTCGCGCCTGATGCGCTGCACCATTTGTCCAGTATTGTAGTGAGTGTGTTCAGGTTGTCTCCTTCATTTAGGTAAATGGTTGTGTCGTCGGCGAACATTGATACAAGGACCTTCTCCGTCACCCCTGGTACCGTGTAGCCTGCAAGTTCCGAGTTTCGTAGTGTCTGGGCGAGTGGTTCTATGGCTAGGTTGAAAAGTAAGCAAGAGAGTGGGTCTCCTTGTCTNACTCCTCGTCGTATGTCGAAAGTGGAGCTCCTTTCTCCGTTTATAATTACTAGGGATTTCGCCCTCCGGTATAGATCTCGTATCGTTTCAATAAAGGTTGTTGGTATTCCGTAGGCTTTTAGGGTTTTCCATAGGTATTCGTGTGTGATTTTGTCGTACGCTTTTTCTTGGTCTAGTGCTATAATAACTCCATTTTCTTCTATCGCTTCNGCGTAGTCCACCATCAGGTGGTTAAGTCTGACTTGGTCGCCNATCTGCCGTCCTTTCANAAAGCCTGCCTGGTTCTTATGTATGATTCTTGGGCCCACTTCCGCTAGTCGGTTCGCAAGGACCTTGGTGTAGATTTTATAGTCGGAGTTCAGCAGGGTTATCGGTCTGTAGTTTTCTATCTTGTCTCGGTCATTTTTCTTGTAGAGGGGGCATACCCAGCCTTCCGCAAAGGTGGAGTTTGGGACAAGGCCGTGGAACAGTATGTCGTTGTACACCGTTGTTAGAATGTTCGTTACATTCGGTNTTCGGGTTCCCCCGCTGCGATTGTCGTGGTCCGCTTTCATTGTTTTCCAGAGTTCATACGGTATGCCGTCNAGTCCCGTTGCTTTCCCGGTCTGCGCGGCGTCTACTGCTTCCGTCACTTCTTGTTCGGTGATTTGTTGTCCTAGGTCTGTTTTTTCCATATCCGAGAGTTTGTCCTGTACGTTTGCGAGGATTTGGTTTGTAGCTTCTCTTCTCAGTGCATGNGCCGCCAGTCCTTTTTCTTGGAGGTCGTTGTGGTAGTTTCTCGCCAGTTCTGCCATTTCGTCNGATCTTTTGACGGGTCGATCCGTCCTCTTCTTTTAGGGCGTAGATAATGTCTCGTGGTCGTTTTTCCCTGTTGATCGATGACCAGTATTTGCTCACTGTTTCTCCTTCAAGTTTGTACCTCGCCTTCGTCATCAGCCTGGTTTGGGTGTTATGTTTGTGTTCTATTGCCTTTATTTGGGTTCGGATTGTGATAGCAGTCTCTTGGGCAGAACGGTTTTCCTCGTAGCCCCTTGACCTTTCTAGTGACTTAAGTTTCGTGGTGAGTTCTCCTATTTCCTTCTTATGTTTCGGTATCCGTTTTTTCGCCATGTCCTTNGTTATCCTTATCAATTCTTGCTTGAAGTTCCAGTATATTACTTGGGGGTTGTTTTCGTGAGTTCTGTTGTGTAGGTTTTCGAGCTCCGCTTCGGCTTCGAGGCCTGCTCTTCTTATCCGTTTTAGAAGTTGTGTGTCCTTCAACAGGTAGAGCGGGATCGTCCATCTCCCGGGGCCTATGTATGGTATGTCTCTGTCAACGATGTGCACGCTTATCATGCGGTGGTCGGTTGGGACCGGTGATTCTTCGATGCTCCATCCGTCGGCTTGTGCTTCTAGGTCTGGGGTGAGGTATGCTCTATCTATTCTTGATTCACTTCTTCCGTGTTCTCTCACTCCAATTTGGCTGAAGGTATATTGACGGCGTTGTGGGTACGTATTCCTCCAGCCATCGCATAGGTTGAAGTATTGGCGTAGGTTGATCAGTTCCTCGACCGTTCTTGCTTGGTCTGCTTTCATAGGCTTTCTGTCGATTTCCTCTTCTACAACGTTGAAGTCGCCGATCATGATGTCCGGTTTGTTCCATTGCCTCGCTGTCCATGTCTCCTTGATTTCCCTCCAGAAAGTCGCGTTTTCGCCAGGGTCATTTGGTGCGTATATTGCCAGGATTCTTAGTATTTTGTCTTTATGCCATGGTAGCTTCAGCATGATTGCCCGTCCGGGGACAATTTCTGTTGTCGTTATTCCTTTTACGTTCGTTATTTCCTTATTCAGTGCGATTGCTACCCCTTTCGTCCTTGTCGGTTCGTCTGGGTCGGCTGAGTTCATGATTTTTAGGCGTCGTCCATATATCTGCTCAAGTCTGTTGCAGTCTGCTTTCCGACAGGTGCGTTTCTTGGAGTGCCAGGACCCCAATTTTCTGTTCTTTCATCATTTGGTGTACTATTGCCCATTTGTTTAGTTTTCCTTGTTCGTTTGTGGCGTCTTTTCCTTTCATATTCAGGGACGCAATTTTGAGTCTCGCTCTCGTGTTCTTTTTGATGTTTTGGTTCCGTTCGTTCGCTCTCGGTTCAGTGTTCTGGTCGCGTTGGGGTGGGTTCAGTTCAGGTTCATTTCTATTCCTTTGGTCTCGTGTATGGGGGCCACTGCCTATCCCTGCCTGGTGGTCATGNAGTGGGTCACCAGTGGTGGGGGTGATCCTCTCTCTCGCCAGGGGGGGGGNGATTCCNTTGCCGTTATTTAACCGTGTTGTGTGTGGGTGTATTGTTTGTGTTGTAGCAGGGGTCGCTCTTACTGGTCACGATGGTAACGACCATNTCCATCNGACCAGGGGCCAAACNGGGCCTCCGCGGTGGGGTATGCTGGTCGTACTTGGCGTTTGCNCTCGTCGGTGAGTGCAACACTTTTCCTATAGCTTCAGCTTCTCAGCACGGCACTCCCTGGCCTAAATAGGCCGCCGTTGTTTTGCATCGCTGTGCAGGATGTCTCCCTTTTGGGCTTTCCTGTCCTTCTTACGTAGTCAGTGTATGTGGGCCCTGGGTGCGACTTTTGTAAAGGGTTTCCGACCCCTTTTCTATAGGGAANCAATTAATTCNTGATCCATTTGCCGTTTCTGTACCGTAGTGCGTGAATACGCCTGGCTTCCNTTTTACCCGTTTCGAGGTAAACNGTCGCTGATGTGCTACTNTGGTCTATCTACCATCCTTTCGGTTCTCTTGTTCCTTNTTACCTCCCTTCGCGTTTGCCCTCTTCTTTTCCCCTTTGCCTCTATATTTGTCCTCCAGTTCTCCAGCCGACATTCCGTTCCAGCCGTCGAGTGCTATGAAGGGACAGAGTCCGGTTGGGTGGTCGTCACTGTGGCAGCCCTTGCAATGGTAGTCCCTAATCGCGTTCGCTTTACCGTAGATNCTTGTTGAGAGGGGGAGGGAGCGCCAAACGTCNCTCCATTTAAGCCATTCTTCGAAGTTCGTGGTTGCGGGGCGAATATATACCGATACGACCGGTTGTGCAACTTCGGCGGAGAGTCGNGTGTCCCATACTTTGATCGTCATCGAGTCTATGATGTTCTTCAGCGCCACTTGTTGGTCGATCGATTTGAGAGTGGGGTGGGATTGTATGGCAATCATTGTGGCTTCCTTGAGTGGCTCCTTCTGCATACAGGCTTGGATTTCAGTGAGGAGCATGTCGCGGTTTTGCTTCTCGATGTTGAAGTTCCTGAAAGAGCCGATGTACACTCCTGGCGTGCGGGTGACTCTGTATGGAAAGAAATGTAGTGATATGTCGGGGGAGGATCTGNNGGGGTTCTCGTAGATGGCGCTGATGTCGGTGTCTTTAAGTTTCCACAATGACCCAGGCGTATGGAGGGGCGGTTTAAAGGGAGGTTTTGGTNGGNTTACGAGCTTCGGGCATCGTGAGGTTTGAAAATCATTGTGGTTGAAGAGTGCTTCGAGGCCGCTGGCCGCTAGGCCCGTTGCTTCGGTTCCTTCGGCTGGGTTACCTGCTCCAAAGCCGTTTATGACCACCAGGAACTTCGGTTCGGGGATGCTCTCGAAGAGTTCGCTCGATGCGTCCGTTATGTTCTCGAAGAGGGAGACAAGAGTCTTGGTGTGCACGGCAGGGGTGCTTGGGGGTTGTGGGATGATTGTGTATCGGCCGTCATGCTTCGGGGTCCTTTGGTTTGCTGCTTCCACAGCTCGGAGCCTGCTCGTGAGTGAGTTCCCGACCATCTTTGCTGGTGTGGGTTGGCGGGTTTGCGTTCCTGGCAGTGTTGCACAAACTCGGAAAACTCGCCCTCACACTCAACAATCTCGAATCCGCAGCATAAATCCCATGAATAAGCGCACTAGCAAACAATCTCGCAAATTCCTCGCCAAACTTGGCTTTAATGAACGTATCGACGTCAACGTCCATTCCGAGGGCTTCTCGTCCGTCTTCGGTTGCTTCGAGGGCTTTCATGGCTTTTTTGAAGGCCGGAGAATGACTTTTGA
>JANAWD010000592.1:0-25742 GCA_027627245.1 Meripilus lineatus | reverse complement strand
CGGCGATATCGCCGGTACCCGTCCCCCGCCTAACCAAGGGCAGCTCGGCGCAGCTGCCAAAGGGGACAATCTCCCTCCACCCAAAGCGATCCAGCAAGCCCCTCTTCCTGGAACGATGTTCTGGGGCGTTCGTAGCAATTGGTATGCCATTATCAACGGCACCTTGAACCGAAACATGAGGGTGAGGATTGTCTATGACATCCCCGGCAGTCCCAATTCTACAAAGACAGCCGATATTTATCTCAGATCCATCACAGCTGGACGTTTCATCCACAGTCTCGCTGCACGAGCCCTCATTCAAGCCTTTGAAGATAAGGCAGCGTCCATCACCGATACCACAGAGAAGTACTGGAACGAAGCTGAGATCGTCAGACTCGGGAAGACGTACAGTTTGGCCAGTTCACAGACCTCCTTCGTCGCAACCATGAATGGCGTAGGTATTCGTACCAATGTCGCCAGCAACGCTCCTCCCGGTGGTCAAAGCCTTTTGTCGAGTGTCCCCCTCGATAATAGATCTGCTCTCGGCTTCGTAAGCACGCAGACACCCGCCGTTGTGGCACCAAGGATGCATGCTGCCGCCATCGGTCGTGCTGACTTCAATGAGGGCGTCTCTGGTTTCTCCGCTCTCACCACCATGGCTTTCCGTGCTCCTGCGACCGATGCCGACTCCGACGCTTTCTCCGATCCCACACACAGTGCGGGAGATGATCTCTTGCAAATTGTTGCAGCCCAAGACGGCAATGGCGCGTTCGACCCAAACACTGCTGAACGGATCGTGTTCCCAAGCACCAGTATCCCAGCCGTCCCTTCATTCATCTCAGCCCTCGAAGGCCAAGACAACGTCAAGAATCAGATCTGGATCGCCATCTGCGTAATCGCCTTCTTCGAGAAGAAACACACCGAACGTAGCAACGAATGGTCAGATGCTCGGTCAAAGGCTGAGAAGTTTGTGAGGACGACTCTTTGCTGCATTTTTGGTGTCGATTCTAGTAGGGCTGGAGATATTTTTACCAACTCTCTGGACGACGCAGGAGGTTATTTCTATTGAAGGAGGTTTACGAGAGCGAGCTGGCTGCCTATCATGATGGTGGGTCATTTGTCGGTCTCATCGATTCCTGTGATACAACAACCGAAATATGCCCTTCTCTTGCTTTTTCATGCGCCATTCACTTTTTCCCTTCGACGACTTACGTGTAGTTATGACGTGCTCTGGTTTGTATTTGCTCTGATTTGCGATCGTTTGTTTTTCATGTTCTGACTTTTCTGTATCTGAATCACGATGTACGTATACGGTGACGGCGCAGTACGGATACGAGGTACTAGTAGTACTCGTCAATTGTACAACAAAGAATTATCTTCGATATAAGCTTGTTGCATGTTCAGTCTAATGAATGACGAAGGTATGAAACTACACCGCAACCGTGAGCCAAGACTGTCCTCAGGTCAGGCTCAAGATAAAGTGTGTTTCGAAATTTCGCAGCTAGAATTTGATCACCGTTTCAACAAATTGTTACCGTGCAGTGATGTGAAACCCCTTCAGATTAGATATTGCGTTTGATTTGTTGCATCTCACATTCAATTGTACCTTCCAGTAGTATCAACCAATCTTGACAGATCCAACCTTTTGGGATGGATTTGATATCAATGTCTGCTTCTCGAGATCGGCGTGGGAATTGCCTGGGATGGGCAACCCAAGCTTGGTTTCTTCACTCTTTCAGTTGAAGCTTGCGTCCACTCGACGTCGACGAACCTTCTTTCAATCTGTAACCTCTCGTGAGCACAATGAACTTGACGAACAACGCCCCTTGAGCCATGCTACGCTACATATATATATGGGCGTTATCTGGCTGTCATCGCCATTGCCAGCACCTCCTTAGAGACTCCACGAAGATCAGCTCGCTTCTTGCTCTTCTGAGAACACATCACGATACTCCACAATGTCAAGAGCAATCGGGATCGATTTGGGCTCCTCGTCTTCGTAAGTCCTCAAAATTAAGTCCCAACAATTCGTTACTCATGCTTGGGTGTTACAATATAGCTGTGTTAGCATTTGGCGTAACGGTCAAGCTGAACCCGTCATTAATGACTGGGGAAACACGGTAACCCCGTCATATGTGTCTTTTACAGACAAAGGTCGCCTATTCGGCGATGCTGCCAAGTATCGCGCCTCCATTCATCCCTCCAATACGATATACAATTTCAAATCTCTCTTGGGCCGCAAGTTCTCTGATTCCAAAGTACAATCCCTCATCAGCCAACTTCCCTATCAGGTTGTCGACCGAGGCGGCATTCCTTCGATCAGAGTGGATTATCGTGGAGAGAGGAAAGAATATGTATGTGTTCATCTCACCTGATCAGTCCAAATCTACGTAGGCTCAACGTCTCTGAAGATCCCTCAGGAAATCGTGGCAATGTTGCTTCTCAGATTGAAAGAACTCGCCGAACTTGAACAGGGAACAGAAGTCTCCCAAGCCGTAATCGCAGTCCCCAGCTTCTTCACGTTTGTTCAGCGCGAAGCCGTCAGAGATGCCGCTCAAATCGCAGGTCTTCATACCCTCAAGATTGTCAATGAAGCTACGGCTGCTGCTGTACATCATCTCATTTCCAACGGCGTACTCGGACAGGGACAGAAGAACATCATTGTCCTCGACTTCGGTGCCGCAAGCCTCGATACTTCGGTTATAGTCATGGACGAAAGGGCGTTAGAGGTCAAGGCCACAACTAGTAACCCAAAGCTCGGAGGGACGCATTTTGATGATGTACTTGTTGCCCATTTTGCCTCGATGTTCAAAAGTCTCCACCAGAAGGGTGCGTACGTGATCTCCCAATAAGAAGATTTGATGCTCATTGTGCAATCCATCTACACTCAGATATCTATGGCTATCCGCGTGCCCTGCAGAGATTACGGCACGCCTGCGAGCGAGCAAAGACGCGTCTTTCCTTTGCTTCGCAAATCCCGCTGGAAGTCGACACCCTTGTCGAGGGTGATGGGTTGTACAGCATCATGACTCAGACGAGGTTTGAAGATCTTTGTGGAAAACTCTTCGAGCAGGTTGCCCCTTCCGTGGAACGAGCTCTTTCTGGGGCTAATCTCAATCCACGTCAAATCCACGAGGTCGTTATTACCGGCGGATCCTCTCGTATTCCAGCAATCAAATCACTCGTGAAGAGAATCTTCGATGGCAAGACTCCAAGTATCGTCGATCCCGACTGTTCCGTAGCCAACGGTGCGGCGACGCTCGCTGCTATTCTAACCAGCCCTGCCAACGTGGAGTCCCGAAGATTTAATGAATACGCACGCTTGGATATTGCTCCGCACGGACTTGGAGTAGCGACGAGTGGAGGGCTCATGACGACAATCGTCCCACGTTTTGCCCAGATCCCTATCGAGAGCTTTGTGGATTTTACAACTGTTCAGGATTTCCAACCCTCCATTGTTATCCGACTGTATGAAGGGGAGCATTCTCAAGCGAAAGATAATCTCTTCCTGGGGCGGCTGGTGCTATTATTGGGTCACCCTCAACCTCGAGGTTTTCCGCGTATCCGCATCGCCTTTACGGTAGACAGTGCACAGATTGTAGTCACTGCTAACCTCATTGGTACCGAAGAGTCTACTACCCTAACCTCAACCGGGGGCGGCTAGCAAGGGACGTAGTCAACCGTATGCAATGGGAGGCGCGAGGATCTCGAGGTACGTTCCAGACTGATTATGGTGCCTGATTATTCTGTTGTTGACGATGTTCCACCCTAGCTAACGAGAAGAAAGATGCTGCGAGAAGACTCGCAGCGCAGACGGACCCTGAGACCCGAGCTTACTATATGCTCAGTCTGATAAATGACGACGGGATGGAATCTCACCACTTGCCAGCGTCTCAACGATCCCCGCCTTACCACGATGAAGGCGAAGCATTATTCGAGAGTTCACAGCGAGAACATGATAGGAATGATGAAGGGTTGGACATTGCAGTCGTCCGAATGTAGGTTGGTCATTGAATATCTGATCTGAAGTTCAAGGCCAGGGATTCTATACCACACATCTCAACCTTATGGTTTTCTCGAATCCTGTTCATGATCCGTTCGGTTTTCACACATTTGTATCTCGTTTTCGCCAAGATGATGTCTCTTTCAACGCATCTTCTCACTCCTTACTGTAGCACCGTAATTCAGAACAATTTCTGCATCTATGACTAGATTTGAGGACTTAAAGGCGGTCCGAGCACGCATCCACGAAGCAAGACCGTGAATCTCGTTGTTGAAATTCGTGGATCAACACCAGTACTAGAAGCGAAACTCATTGAGATATGAGCCGATGCCTCGGGTTGAAGAACATATATACCCGAACGGAGTTCGAAGAACTTTGTGAGACCTGTTCCGAACAGTCTTGATCTCTGTGGAACAGGCCATCCGAGACGCTGATCTCGAATGGCATGAAATCCATGAGGTTGTAATGATCAAGAGGTGTTCTCGTATTCCTAGGATCATATCACTTGTTACCAACTTTTTCGGAGGCATGTCGACTTGGAGGGAATTAACCCCAACATCGGCTTGTCGACGTTATTCTGTGCCCGAACCCGAGTCTCCACTAGCGTCAAGGTCCATCAACAATCAAACGATCCTGTCACTCGATGGCCTCCATGAACTTTATGAACAATGTCTCGTGCTTGATACTGCGGTACTCATATATGCAGGGTTTCTTGATCGTTTTTCGTGCCGCATCTCCTCTTCACGTTCCCTCGGGACCTCCCCGCTGAAAGTAACCGTTTGGGTTGCAATTGTGCTTGCTCGTTTACGAACGGGTTTTCTATTATAACTCGCCTCTCCACTGTATCCTCCAGAGCCTGGGAGAAATGTCGGTGCCAATTGGGATAGACTTTGGCACGTCCTCTTCGTGAGTTTCCCTACAGAAAGTTCAAATGGCTTACCACTTATCCTTATTATCTCTTTGGAGGATAGTTGTGTTAGTGTCTGGCGCCAGGGGCGAGCGACACCGATTCTCAATGATTGGGGAAACTTGACAACACCGTCCTTTGTATCATTCACGGACAAAGGCCGATTGTTCGGGGATGCCGCCAAATATCGTGCCTCAAAGCATCCATCTAATACGGTTTTCGATTTCAAGCGCCTTTTGGGTCGCAAGTTCTCTGATCCCGAAGTTCAGCGCGCTGTCCAAACCTCTCCATATGGTCTCGTAGAACGACAGGGCATTCCTTTCATCAGAGCTGTATCTCGCGGAGAGATGAAAGAATATGTGAGTGTCCATCAAACCTTGTGTCAATCTAGATACATGTGCTCAACTCTCCTGAAGACCCCGCAAGAAATCGTGGCAATGTTCCTTCTTAGATTGAAAGAAATCGCCGAGGTTGAACAGGGAGCTGAAGTTACCCAAGCCGTAATCGCAGTTCCCAGCTTCTTCACGTTTGTTCAGCGCGAAGCTATCAGGGACGCTGCCCAAATTGCAGGTCTTCGCACCCTCAGAATGGTCGACGAACCCACGGCTGCAACATTGCATTATCTAATATCCAGATCTGGGGATGAAATCGGAGAGAAGAACGTGATCGTCATCGACCTTGGTGCCTCAAGTCTCGATATTTCTGTTTCGGTCGTCGTAAGACAATTGGTAATAGAAAGTCAAAGGCTACAAGCGCAAGGCAACCCAGACTTGGGAGGGTCCAAATTTCGGATGGACCNTCCTTGTTGCCCATTTTGCCTCACGATCTTTCAAGAGCCGTCACCATAAGGGTGAGTATCCGCGATCAATCAATGGACCTAGCACATAGTGTTCAATCTGTCGTCACACAGATTTATATGGTTATCCGCGTGCTCTCCAGAAGTTGCGATATGCCTGCGAACGCTTAAGGAAATGTCTCTCTTTTACCTCCCAGGCTCCGTTGGAAATTGACTCTCTCGTCGAGGGTGCGGGATTGTATAGCATCTATACTCAAACGAGGTTTGAAGAACTTTGCGAAGACCTATTTCAAATGGTCCTCATCTCCGTAGAAACAAAGCTCTGCGNNNGGCNANNCTNNANTCGGNATGAAATCCATGAGGTTGTGATGACCGGTGGATCTTCTCGTGTTCCTAGGATCATCACACTTGTTACCAAATTTTTCGGAGGCAAGGCTCCATGTCTGCTCGATCCCGATTCTTCCGTAGCTAATGGTGCGGCCGCGCTTGCTGCGATGCTGTCGAGACCTACCCGCAGTGGGGCAGAATCCCGGGAATTACATTCTGTCTTACTCTTGGATATTGTTCCCCATACACTTGGAGTGGAAACGAGTGGAGGGTTGATGACCCCAATTGTTAAACGTTTTGTCACGGTTCCTACCAAGAAGTCGACGATAATAACAACTGTCCGGGATCACCAGCCTGGCGTCGTTATCCGAGTCTATGAAGGAAATCATCGTCAAGCAAGGGATAATCTCTTCCTAGGGCGACTGGAGCTATCATTGGGATCCCCACCCCAACCTCGGGGTGTTCACCGAATAGAGATCGCCTTTGACATAGAAGGGAACTCGGAGGTTATAGTTACTGTTCGTCTCCTGGGCACCGCAGAGTCCACTACCTTGACCCTCAATCGGGGGCGACTATCGAGGGACGTGGTCCACCGTATGCAATGGGAAGCGCGAGAATCTCGAGGTACGCTCCAGATGGGTTATGAAGTCTTGATATCGCTGTTGCTGACCAGGTCCGACCCTAGCTCAAGAGAAGAAAGATGCTGCGAGGAGATTCGCAGCGCAAACAGACCCCGAGTCTCAAGCTTATTACATGCTCAGTCTGATGGATGACGATGGCATCGAATCCCAACACACATACCAACAACGACCCCCTCCATACCACGATGAATTCGAAGGCGAAACCTTATTCGAGAGTTCGCAGAGGGAATATGATCGGAGCGACAAGGGGTTGGACATTGAGGAGGTACGTTGACAGAACGTATCGTGATTAATGCGGTCCCGGGGGAAGGATGATGTACTCTGGGTATACCCCACGACATGGACCATCCTCACTCGAAGATCTCTACCATATAACCCGACCCCGTGACTCTCTCCTCTTCGTCTGGTTTTTCACGAACTTGTATCTCTTTCTCGCCAAGAATGATGTCTTTTCTCACTCCTTGCGATAGCCCTATAATCCACGACATTTTCTACATCCATGACCAAATTTGAGGGCTAGAAAACCCGTCCGAGTATGCATTCACAATGTCCTTTTTCGGGCCCGTGGATTATCACCAACTCTAGCAAGAGAGCTTGTCGAGTACCGAATCATGAACTTGCCATAAAACACTGGCGCTATTTCAGTCTCGAGGAGGAAATGAGACTATAAGAGAACCAAGCAAAGAAAGCAAAGAAAAGCCACTGGCCTGTCAATGGAATAGAGGGAAGAGAAGCAATGTTTTGGAGTAGCGACGAGTGGAGGGCTCATGACGACAATCGTCCCACGTTTTGCCCAGATCCCTATCGAGAGCTCTGTGGACTTTACAACTGTTCGGGATTTCCAACCCTCCATTGTTATCCGACTGTATGAAGGGGAGCATTCTCAAGCGAAAGATAATCTCTTCCTGGGGCGGCTGGTGCTATTATTGGGTTACCCTCAACCTCGAGGTTTTCCGCGTATCCGCATCGCCTTTAAGGTAGACAGGGCACAGATTGTAGTCACTGCTAACCTCATTGGTACCGAAGAGTCTACTACCCTAACCTCAACCGGGGGCGGCTAGCAAGGGACGTAGTCAACCGTATGCAATGGGAGGCGCGAGGATCTCGAGGTACGTTTTAGACTGCTTGTAATGCCTTGTTATTTCTGTTGCTGACGATGTACTACTCTAGCTAACGAGAAGAGCGATGCCGCGAGAAGGCTCGCAGCGCAAACAGACCCCGAGACCCGAGCTTACTATATGCTCAGTCTGATAAATGACGACGGGATGGAATCTCACCACTTGCCAGCGTCTCAACGATCCCCGCCTTACCACGATGAAGGCGAAGCATTATTCGAGAGTTCGCAGCGAGAACATGATAGGAATGATGAAGGGTTGGACATTGCAGTCGTCCGAATGTAGGTTGGTTATCGAATATTTGAAGTTCCAGGCCAGGGATTCTATACCACACATCTCAACCTCATGGTTGTCTCGAATCCTGTTCATGATCCGTTCAGTTTTCACACATTTGTATCCCGTTGTCGCCAAGATGACGTCTCTTTCAACGCATCTTCTCACTCCTTACTGTAGCGCCGTAATTCAGAACAATTTCTGCATCTATTACTAGATTTGAGGACTTAAAGGCGGTCCGAGCACTCATCCACGAAGCAAGACCGTGGATCTCTTTGTCCAAATTCGTGGATCAACCCCAAAACTAGAAGCGACACTCATTAAGATATGAACCAGCCCTCATCGGGTGCCTCGGGTCGAAGAGCATCTATACCCGAACGGAGTTCGAAGAACTTTGTGAAGACCTATTCCGAACAGTCTTGATCTCTGTGGAATAGACCATCCGAGACGCTGCTCTCGAATGGCATGAAATCCATGAGGTTGTAATGACCAAGGGGTGTTCTTGTATTCCTAGGATCATATCACTTGTTACCAACTTTTTCGGAGGCCTGTCGAATTGGAAGGAATTAACCCCAACATCGACTTGTCAACGTTATTCTGCAGCTGTGCCCGAACCCTCGGCTCCACTAACGTCAAGGTACTGTCAAGGTCCATCAACAATCAAACGATCCTGCCAGTGTCACTCGATGGTCTCCATGAACTTTATGAGCAATGCCTCGTGCTCGATACTGCGGCACTCATATATGCAGGGTTTCTTGATCGTTTTTCGTGCCGCATCTCCTCTTCACGTTCCCTCGGGACCTCCCAGTTGAAAGTAGCCGTTTGGGTTGTGCTTGCTCGTCTACGAACGGGTTTTCTATTATAACTCGCCTCTCCATATCCTTCAGAGCCTGGGAGAAATGTCGGTGCCAATTGGGATAGACTTTGGCACGTCCTCTTCGTGAGTTTCCCTACAGAAAGTTCAAATGGCTTACCACTTATCCTTATTATCTCTTTGGAGGATAGTTGTGTTAGTGTCTGGCGCCAGGGGCGAGCGACACCGATTCTCAATGATTGGGGAAACTTGACAACACCGTCCTTTGTATCATTCACGGACAAAGGCCGATTGTTCGGGGATGCCGCCAAATATCGTGCCTCAAAGCATCCATCTAATACGGTTTTCGATTTCAAGCGCCTTTTGGGTCGCAAGTTCTCTGATCCCGAAGTTCAACATGCTGTCCAAACCTCTCCATATGGTATTGTAGAACGACACGGCATTCCTTACATCAGAGTTGTATCTCGCCGAGAGATGAAAGAATATGTGCGTGTCCATCAAACCTTGTCCAACCTGGATGAGTATGCTCAACTTTCCAGAAGACCCCGCAAGAGATCGTGGCAATGTTCCTTCTTAGATTGAAAGAAATCGCCGAGGTTGAACAGGGGGCTGAAGTTACCCAAGCCGTAATCGCAGTTCCCAGCTTCTTCACGTTTGTTCAGCGCGAAGCTATCAGAGACGCCGCCCAAATTGCAGGTCTTCGCACCCTCAGAATGGTCGACGAACCCACGGCCGCAACATTGCATTATCTAATATCCAGATCTGGGGATGAAATCAAAGAAAAGAACGTGATCGTCATCGACCTTGGTGCCTCAAGTCTCGATATTTCTGTTTCGGTCATCGAAGACAACGTATTAGAAGTCAAGGCCACAGCTAGCAACCCAGACTTGGGAGGGTCAAATTTCGATGACCGCCTTGTTGCCCATTTTGCCTCAGATTTCAAGAGCCGTCACCATAAGGGTGAGTATCCGCGATCATCCAATGGACCTGGCACTCAGCGTTCAATCTGTCGTCACACAGATATATATGGTTATCCGCGTGCTCTCCAGAAGTTACGAGATGCCTGCGAACGCTTGAGGAAATGTCTCTCTTTTACTTCTCAGATTCCGTTGGAAATTGACTCTCTCGTCGAGGGTATTGGATTGTATAGCATCTATACTCAAACAAAGTTTGAAGAACTTTGTGAAGACCTATTCCAAATGGTCTTCATCTCCGTAGAACAAGCTCTGCGCGAGGCTAAACTCGAACGGCATGAAATCCACGAGGTTGTGATGACCGGTGGATCTTCTCGTGTTCCTAGGATCATAGCACTTGTTACCAACTTTTTCGGAGGCAAGGCTCCATGTCTGCTCGATCCCGATTCTTCCGTAGCTAATGGTGCGGCCGCGCTTGCTGCGATGCTGTCGAGACCTACCCGCCGCGGGCAGAATCCCGGGATTTACCCTCTGTCTTACTCTTGGATATTGTTCCCCATACACTTGGAGTGGAAACGAATGGAGGGACCATGACCCCAATTGTGAAACGTTCTGTCACGATTCCTACCAAGAAGTCCACGATAATGACAACTGTCTGGGATTACCAGCCTGGCATCGTTATCCGAGTTTATGAAGGAAATCATCGTCAAGCAAGGGATAATCTCTTCCTAGGGCGACTGGAGCTATCATTGGGATCCCCACCCCAACCTCGGGGTGTTCCTCGAATAGAGATCGCCTTTGACATAGAAGGGAACTCGGAGGTTATAGTTACTGTTCGTCTCCTGGGCACCGCAGAGTCCACTACCTTGACCCTCCATCGGGGGCGACTATCGAGGGATGTGGTCCACCGTATGCAATGGGAAGCGCGAGAATATCGAGGTACGCTCCAGATGGGTTATGAAGTCTTGATATCGCTGTTGCTGACCAGGTCCGACCCTAGCTCAAGAGAAGAAAGATGCTGCGAGGAGATTCGCAGCGCAAACAGACCCCGAGTCTCAAGCTTATTACATGCTCAGTCTGATGGATGACGATGGGATCGAATCCCAACACACGTACCAACAAAGACCCCCTCCATACCACGATGAATTTGAAGGCGAAACCTTATTCGAGAGTTCGCAGAGGGAATATGATCGGAGCGACCGGTGGTTGGACTTTGAGGAGGTACATTGACAGAACGCATCGTGATTAATGCGGTCCCAGGGGAAGGATGATGTACTCGGGGTATACCCCACGACATGGACCATCCTCACTCGAAGATCTCTACCATATAACCCGACCCCGTGACTCTCTCCTCTTCGTCTGGTTTTTCACGAACTTGTATCTCTTTCTCGCCAAGAATGATGTCTCCTCTCACTCCTTGCGATAGCCCTGTAATCCAGGACATTTTCTACATCAATGGCCAAATTTGAGGGCTAGAAAACCCGTCCGAGAATGCATTCAGGATGTCTTTATTCGGGCTCGGGGATTAACACCAACTCTAGCAAGAGAGCCCGCGAATCATGAACTTGCCATAAAACACTGGCGCTATTTCAGTCTCGTGGAGGAAATGAGACTATAAGAGAACCAAGCAAAGAAAAGAAAAGAACAACCACTGACCTGCCAATGGAATAGAGGGAAGAGAAGCAATGAGATCAATGGATCCGCAAACCTCAGGCTCGCCGACTGGCCAAACTCCCCGTATCAGCCAACTACTCGACATTTTTGTGTTTGAGATGACTTTCTTTCAGAGCTGGACAGAGCTGAGCGGTTTGGCCGCAGCCTTAGGTTATCATCACTACGACGTACTTCCGTGTACTTCAAGGTTAATGATGCGGTAGCGCTTGCTGCCATAGGAATTACATTCCGTCTTTCTCTTGGATATTGTCTCGCTTGGGCTATGATATGACTACACCTCTCAACCTCGGGGTGTTCCGCATATTTGCATCGTCTCTGACGTAGACAGCACACAGATTATGGTCATCTCTTACCTCATGGGCACCGAAGAGTCTACTACCCTGACCCTCAATCGGGGGCGATCATCAAGGGATGCAATCGACCGTGTGCAATGGGAGGCACGAGGATCTGAAGGTACGCTCCAGACCGATTATGAAGTCTTGTCTTATTCCTTCTGTCGCTGACGAAGTCCGACCCTAGCTGAGTGAGGAGCAAGAAGTTGCTGCGAGGAGATTCTTCGCACCGACCCCGAATCTCAAGCTTATTACATGGTCAGTCTGATGTATTACGTTGAGGCAGAACCTCATCACACGTACCCATAAAGATCCTCTCCATACCCCGATGAAGGCGTAGTATTATTTGAGAGTTCGCAGCAGGAATACGACCGGAGCGACAAGGGGTCGGACACTGAGAACATCGCTGACAGAACATAGGTTGGTGGTTACGCTGCGGTCCCAGAGAGCCATTAAGCTCCTGGCTAGAAGATCAACACCACCCAACCCAACCTCATGACACTCTCCCCCATTCATGATCCGTCTGGTTTTCCTCAAATTTGTATCTCTCTCGCCAAGAATGATGCCTCTTCCAACCCCTCTTCTCACTCCTTACTGTTATCCTCTAATCCAGGTTATTTCTCGCTGCCATGACCAAATTCGAGGGCAGAAAACCAGTCCGAGCACGCATTCGCGAAGCACCACCGTGTAATCCTGTAAGTCTTCAATATCGGGGATTAACCCCAACTCTAGCGAAACCCGCCAAGTCCCGAATCGGCCAGCCATCTAATCTCCTCACCAGATATCAAACCACCGGCACTATCTTCAATCTCGTGGGCACCCATGAGAGCAACATTAGAGTCTAACAGAACCGTGTTCAGAAATCAAAAGAAGAAGTAAGAAACCAGCCGTCGAATGAAGGGAGGAGGAGCAAAGAGACCAATGAGCCCACAGGCCTCTTCGGCTTGCCGATAGGCTCCAATTAACCGATGAAACCCGATCCCCTCGACCGACCTACCGGTCCCAAAAACCAGGAAGTTGGTAAAGCTCATTATACCAGGAACAAAACTCCTTCCAGTAGTATCGTCCAACATGAATATAGGTCAAGTTCCAGATCTGAGAAAGCCGAAGCATTCCTCCTGTCAATTTCGTTCCTCTAATAACAGATACAATGCTGTAGAAGCTAGTGTGTAAAAATACAACAGTCATTTTCCCAAATGTGAGTCATTGCAAGAGAGTGGCTTTGTCGTCCAAGAGTTGGGGGATGGGATTTCGTTCAAGACATTACGGTAAGGTAGAACGTAAAAGATGACGAAAGAAGAGATTGGAATAGGGAATGCAATAGGATGAGAGTCAACTCGACAACCGACCGAGAATCAGAACAACCGCCAGAAAAGGAAGAGGGGAATTGGATGAATGAGGATATTTACGTTGAGACATAGATATGATGTTTGTTGTTGCACATTGAGAAGAGAAGAAAGGAAAAACCGTAATCATCATCGATGCAGATGATCCAAGCCCAAGAGAGAGATAAGACAAAGAGAGGGAAAAAAAAACTCAAGACCCAGAATGCGAAAGAACATAACAACAAATTGAACCTTCACCGCCCATCGCATGGGGTCTGCTGTGCCACCCCCGCTCAAAGAGAGTCGAGATCTCCCCTGCCTTGAACCCGGAGAAAGAGACTCCGAGAGGGCGAACATCGAGCGAGGCCTTCGCGCAGTAGGGCGATGGGGACGGGCGGATGACTACAAAGGATGGGGAAGAGGGGAACTCTAGAGTGCCAAAAAATAGAATTAAGAAGACCCCAGACCGAACCAGGCCTTTTGAAACCAATAAACTAATCTGAGAAACCTCCGCCCTTTTCCGGAATGCTCAAAGCACCACCTCGACGGGCTTGATAACCAATGGAATGAATGCAAACCCTTGATGACGGGGAATGGGCACGGGACGAGGCGTGTGGGAGGCGTGAGGCTTGTGAGCAGAGGAAGAGGGAAGGAAAGAAGGTAGCGGGGAAGCCGAAGTCGCAGCTAGTGCGCAACCGCCATAGGAACTCATAGTGCCGGAGGGAGTAAAGTCGAGACGGGAGAAGGGAAGGAGGGTGAGCCAGTGAGAGAGAGGGATGAGAACGATTGGATGGGAGACTCTAGAGCAAGCCGGGGGTGTTGCGACGCTTGCAAAGACCAAACCTTCCATCTTTCCCTGAACCAATCGGTCTCCGCCGATCCATTCCCTCTCTCTGAGCAAGCCTGTGTGGATTCGCTCTCGACACGGGAGGCCGCCTGAAATGGCTTCCTGCAGATCCAGGCAGAATACTCTCCCTCTTCCCTTCAGACTGGACTGGACCGGCGATTGGTGGTGGATGCGGTTTGACCCATGGACGTCGTCCAATCAACTCCTCTCCTCCGCATTTCAACAAAAACTTAAAGTCTCTTGCCCCTGAATCCGACGACGGTGATCCCCGCGCAAGTCAGCTATCATCAAGGACCATCATGTCTTCATCTGTCCTGTGCTCGGTCGGGACTTGAGAGTCTGCGATCCTTGATCTTGATGCCTCGGTTGGCGATGATGGCCATGATGGTGGACGTGCTGATAGTGATTGTAATGGGCGTACGGATGGGAGTAGGGTGGGAGGGTATGAGTGTGATGTGGTGGGCGTTGGTGATGATGATTGTGATGATGTGAACTTTGCTTCGTTGGACTAGAAGACGCAGTTGCGGTAGTTACTACGGACACACTGCGAGAAACGGGGGGAGGCGTTGCGTGGTTCTGGGAAGTGTCCATTTCAGGCTCGGAATCGAGGCTTACACCTTCAGCTTGGGCACGCGCATATAGTTCTTCTCGTTTGTTCTCGTCAACGGTCAAATTGGCAAGGGTCAGAAGCGCCTCAGCGAGCTGCGAAAAAGGTGCATGCCAGTCAGTCGCGTGGATCTGAAATACATGGAGATACCCTACCAAGGGTGAGATATCCTCCGCATCCTCATCAGCCATCGCGGTCGCAGAGCCCTTTGCCCTCTCGAAGAACGAGATAGCTAAGAGAAGGATGAATGACTAAGACAATCCTCGTATCGATGAGATTTGCTAGGGACTTACCCATCATCAGGCCCTCCCTTGCCTCCTCTGCGTTCTCAGTCATCAACACATCCATATCTCCGCGCTCAAGGGCATCTTCCAGATCTTCTGCCCGCGAACTCCCAACAACAAGCCAGCATCTCCCTCTCGCCCTTGTTACTGAACCTCTCCAGGAATCCATATCTGCTTCCATCTTCATCTGATTGAAGACCGAGTCTGCCCATATCGCCCAGTATTGGCGCTCACCGGTATCAGGGAGGCGTTCTGCTACACCAAGGATCTCGGAAGCAATTGTAAAAAGCTCCTTGGGTCGGGAGAAGGAAGTAAGGGTAGATGAGCGGGCGGGAGGGACCCTGTGAGTTTGTGGGAAGAAGTAGGAAGGCGCTGGGGAACCCGTGGACGACGGGGAAGGGGTCGCGGGCGTGAGCAGCAAAGCAGACGGTGAGCGAGATGTGTTAATGTGAGTTGGGTTATGTGACTGGGAATAAGTGGGATGTGGCATATGGAAGATACCCCTGGAGAATTGGTCGGTGGCCAACACCATGATATCATGAGCACTAGCGGAAAACAAACTCATCCTTCTTGTGACGGGGGGACGGTTCATTGCGATCGTGTAAAAGACTGAGTCTTTGGGCCATGTCGGCTCGGATACAGTGAAGGGACCGGGGTCAGCCATGTAAGCCCAAGATTCTGCCAAAGAGAGGGATCGACCCTCGGAAGTAGCCCGGGCATGGGCTTCTGCTTTGGCACGTTCGGCGCTGGATATTTTCTCGTCGGCTAAACATACCAATGTCCGTCCCCACGCTATCGCCATACGCCAGTCCTCAGCAGCGTCTGCACCTCCTCTGCCATCGATAAGGCAAGGAAGGCTCTCGCCGGTCTCGAAGACATCCAAAGCGGCGAGCCACCATGTTGAAGCGGAGGATGGCTCGTCGAGGAGGGCGAGAGAAGAATCCTGGGCCATGATGTTGCCCATGAGAAAAAGGGCGATTCCGAATGTTGCATGAAATGCAGTTGGAAGTTCTTCACGTCTGACCCCATGTACGAGTGAGCTGGATTTGTTCGGCTGGCGGTAAGGGGTGGACCTACCTCGTGTGTGATCGAGTGCGACGCATGGAGCTGGACTTGATGGCAGAATCGAGTGAATCCTGGCCCCAATCACGGTTTAGTCTTTCATCTGTTGGCGTGACGACCTCGACTGGAGATCGACTCTGCCTTATGTCCGGAGGGGCAGCGTAGATGACGGAGGGATCGGGATATAAAGTGAGCAATCGATGGCATTCGCGGATGACGGCCCTTAGAAGTGGCAGTGCTTCGACGAGGTCATCGGCTGTTGGGAGAGTCACGATAGCACGAAAGAGGAAGGGCACGAGGAGAAACGGAAGAAGTAAGCACATTGAGATGAGGTGTGGAGCGGCGATATATAGAGAATGTGCTCACATTCGCACAAGTCGGCTGCTCTCGCAAACAATTCCTTTAGATTCTCCCAATCTTCATAGTCCGAAGGCGACGGCTGCTTCCCTTTAGATTCGTTTGAAAACGGCGAAGGGGTCTGCTTGACCATGCTTGTGAGGGTGTGAGGTGGCGAAGGGACATAATACATTTCTGGGGTCAGCGAACGGGTGATTCTTGCAGCTGGTGGCCACGGGCTTCCTATGTCTGAGAATGCGCCTGTTAGTCTCCTGCGCTTTGAGGACGAAGAAGTCGATGAGCGGGTGTCGTCGAGGTCGTCGTCGTAGACGGATTCTTCGCGGGCGTGTTTGTCGTCTTCGAGGTCAGAGTCGATATCGTGGGAGAGTATGGCCGTTTTTGGGTCACGGGCAGGTGTGGCATCGCGTCGGCCCTTCCAGAGCCCGCGAGGCCGCTTGTGTGCCGAAGAGGAGGACGGTGAACATTGGGCAGACATTGCGGACATGACGGCGAGCATGTCGAGCAAGAACAAGTCTTGTCGGGGGAGGCAACCTTATTGTGCGGTTGAGCTAACGTCGGGAGCAGCCAGGGAGGAAAGTCGTTGAGGGACTTGGAACACACTGGACTTTATTTCTCTGGTCGTTCAGCCTAGCCTCAGTCTACCAACAACCCAACTCGGCTCTCATCTGCCGGCCCAGATTCCAGACCAGTCAATCTCCCTCTAATGTCTGTATGTAATACACGTACACATTCCAGTTCCAGGCTTCTCAGGCGCCATCACACAAAAAAAATAAACAGGTTCCCGGCTTTCATTTCTCCCATCAGCCAATAGTAGCCACCACCTGTTGTCCAATCAAGCCAATTTACCTCCCCCTTCCCCACCAACGGCCCAGACCCTTCCTCTCCAGTCCTTCGATTCCAGACCCTCCCCGTCCCACTCCTCCGCCATCCGCCTACATATAATATATCTGACCGCAGGTGTCGTCTAGAAACCTCTTGCACGGATCCTCCACCAACTATCATAGCTACTGCTCTCCCATCGTTGCCTCCTCACCGCTACCCGACACTCCCGAGCCCTCTTTCTATAGACCAAACTCTATAGAGCCCTCGCATGACGACCAATCAGAATTCACTCCCAGGAACTCCCGATCATGATCAATCACGCCAACTTCTCGGCGTCGATGCCTTTGCCATATTAGGCATACTCTGTATTCCCTTTCATCTTCTCCCATTGGCCGCTTTTCTCATCCAATGGTCGAGACCCTTCCTCCCCTCGGTATTGGCCCCTCCTGACTCCGTCCTGACACTAGTCTCTGAAGTTCATTTCTGCCTCCCTATCCTCAATATTCTACGCCGTCCAATAATACAAATCCATCCAAACCATCCAATCACAACAACAGATCCATCTATCACAAATTCGTCTTTTCTTGACCCAGTGCGAGCCCCAATCATACCTAGTTCCCATCCTATTCGCCATCTCGGATCTTTCTGATCTCCTCTCTTCGTTATCTATGCCCCAGTGATCTCCAAACTCAGTCCTGTTTCCACCAAACTTTGAAACCTCCCACCCACCAATCAATTCTCGCGCGCTGTCTCCCACAAGCACGCTCATCCCTTCTCACACGTTTCAGCCAATCACAGTCCCCCTTGGCCGTTCCGGCACTGCAAGGGATTGTCACATTCTCCCGACAAAGAACTCTCCTTCGGACCTCGAGACAATCACAGCCCCCTCTAGTCGTCCGCTCATGTCATTCCACTAAACGGCGGGAGGCATCCTCATCCTCCAAAACAAATCACGTACGTCACTACAAATTCAGCCCGCTACTTTTTCGGCTTCTCCAAGTCTTTTTTGAGTCTCGCACCTCGTGAACACTTTGCCCAGGCTCTCATATCTACCAGCCTTCTGGCGGCCTGGACGCCTTACTCAACTCCTCCGTTCAATTCCACCGTCTCGGAGAGATCGTAGCACCTCCTGATGCGGCACCTTACCCCACTGCACATGCAGACATGTCCATACCTCCCACCCATTGGTTCCTGGTTCGTCCGTCTGTCTATTAACTCATATGCCGCTCTACCATCTCCTCACTCAACTCTCCTTCCTTCCGCCGACGTTTTCTATTCGCGGTATCAGTTCCTGGCCATAGGCGTTAAGTAGGCGAGAGGGGACCGCAGACCCGTAATTTGTATTTCGTCCCGAACTTGGAAGCATCACCCATCCAAAGACCCAGCAACCACACCATTCAACACAAACAAAGCGAATTCCGCTAGGAATTCTCCCATCTGCCTTTTGTGGCTGTACTTTTCCAAGCTGTTTCCTCATGAAGGGTCTTTACGCCCAAGGATAGATAAACCCAGAGTTCTTCCAGAGGCACCCATACAGATCTGAACCCTCAACCGGTACCTATACCTGTTTCTGAAACTGGTTTCCTCATTGACGGTTGGTCCGTTGCTGCGCTGAGGAACAACCCAAATTTCCGCACTTGCCTTACAACCTCAAGGCTGCAAGGGATATATATCAAGGCCTCGAAGGATCCATGGTCTCTGCTTCAACGTTACCGGATCAACTGAGCCGCTCCCGCCTACGCCTTGTACTTGCACCACCAGAACGATGGACTCTTTACCCACCACATTACACGGTCATGATGATCCATATCAGATCCTGCTTACTCGTTGGATCCCACTTGCATCCTTATTCTCCACATTTTGATTTCTACCGGCGGTAATAATCTAGCGGCGTCGTACTGCGCTCTTCCATGATTCCTGAGGCGTTGAGCCCGTGGTACATCCTTCGGGCTAGGCCTCCTATCCCCAACAATTATCTCTCAGAGGTACTTCGAAAATATGGGGAATTACCAAGTGCTGTACGTCTTCACGTTTCTTTTCACTCACTCATTTTCCTCTCTTTCTTATCCTACTGCAAGACTAGGCCCATAGAGCCGTGTTGATATCGTAAGGCACTTGATGAATACGCAAACTCTATTTCCTCTCAGGGCGACTTTTACTCATGGTATGCCATCCAAAGACACCAAGACCTTGTGCGTCTCTCTTTCTTTGACTCGAGACGGTTCCACACGCCTGGGGTGCCTGTCCCCGGCCTGTGTAAGTGATCTGATGTCAAGGCCTACAGATCTCCGAGAGGTCCTTTCGATTTTCGAATCTGCTCACGCTACCCTTTCTCCGCCCTCACCGTGGTTCATCTTTCTGTCTCTCGCGGGAGGATATCGTGACTCTTATTTGCAGAATCTCAGAGAGACGAGATTTTTGGGGTCTGATTAGCAGAGACGTGCGCTACACTATCTCCATTCTTGCAACGACTTCACTAAACATAGTGCCATCTTTGGATTTGGTATCGTGTCTTTTTTTGTCAACTGAATGGTGATGCATGGTGATACCGGTTTGTGAACCATCTGCCCGTGTGCCTGTATTGTATGGTTAAATTCTGAGGAGTATGTTTTCCCGCGTTTAGTTTTCCGCTCGGTCAGTCCATATGTGTTCTGGCCCCTCTAGGCTCTGGGGGATATTGGGGGTATCTGTAGGTAACATCAAGGAATCCTTTGAACCCCCCTTCACCCCCACCCCGCTGCATGGACGCCCCTACTATTACCTCCACTCTGGTACCTCCGACCTCACCACCTCCTTTGGTTTGTTTTGGTCGTCGTTGGATTTCCCTTGCTTCCCATGATTCTGGATCTCTCGTTGAACACCACCATCGCGGGAGCTGACAGCTCTCTCACATCTCATCTTATCCTCTCTCATTGAATCAATCGGAGACGCACAAGTTCCGTGGTACCCACATGCATGCATCCACACATGTTCGCTTGTCGATGTTCGGAACTTTTGCGTCCGTATCTCGTATTCGCGTATCCACTTTTCCCTTTGTTGTGCCTGGCACTGGCATTCAAGCTCAGATTTGGGTATGTACATTGTCCTGTATTCGTGTTTCGTATCTCCGAAGATATACCTCTTCGTGAATCGTGACCCCTTCCTTCCCGTTACCCTATCATCTGTCGTATGCCTTGCCCGTTGAAACCTTGACGTCTCCCTGGATGTTGTTGCACAGTCCACCCTCAGCCCTCAACCCTGATACTCGTAACTCGGAGGTAATTCGACAAACGTCTCAAGATAGAGCAGTCTAGACTTTTGGTTGTCAGTCAGCCGAAGATTGGAGGCTCTGATTCGTTGGATCATTGGCGGTGATGTATGATGCGCTTTCCAACATGCAACGCTCGGCGTTCACGGCGTGGCGGATTGTCGGTATGTTGGGAGGGTTTATATGGATGGGTCCTTTGGCGAGCCGCTCATTGTTAGTCGTATCCTCCATTCTAACATTCCAATCTGTCGTACCTCTCTCGGAGTATTGCGGTCGAATGGTATGTGGAAGAGGTGCGGCGTCGTCAAGAAGCAGGTTCGTCAATGTTGGCATGATCCTCTGACTGAAGTGCTGCTTTCATTGTGCATTCCCTTCTGAGGAGTGTCTGCATTTCCGTGCATGGTGCCGATTCGGAGTCTGGAGATCCTGGTCAGCATTGTCACTGAGAGTCACAAGCACTGCAACACCCCTAGGTTCCCAACATTAGGCTCACTTACCCACTTATGAACCCAATTTTTTTTTGCTCGTTACTACTCCAATGTCGACTTTCTGGCGAAATTGCGCTTCGATAACGAACAGGTTTGTCATGACCTCCTATGCAGGCTAACTATAGGCCGGCTAACACTCAGATACTCGATGGTCGATCGAGGGTGGAGTGTGCAAGATCCACTAGCAACATAGCTTAACCCCTGATTCTGGCTCAAAGCTCCGCGATGGATATTTTATTTCTACTTCGCTCACCGCCACCTTGGTTGATGACCAGCCAGTTCAGTTCCGCGAGGATGCAAAATACCACGGCGCTTCCTTTTCCTTTCTACCCAATGAGGTCGGAGGCTCCACTTTGACATCTCCATTCGGGATCATGATATGACTTGATGCAAACTGCATGAGATGGCACCGACGCCACCAACTTTCCCTCCTGGGATTGTTTGTCTCCCAATGTCCATACTATTGACCGATTGCGGTCGACGGTGTTTTATTTTTGCTCAGAGTGGTGAGTTCTTTGTGAATCATACCACGACTTATACCCGTTACCTTCATGTAAACCCGTAACCCCGAGCGCCATGGAATCCCAGGAACAAAAGAAGAGACGGGGGTCGAAGTCGAAGACACACACTCCCGCGACCTAGGCCTCCTCCCGTCCTCACAGTTCGGTCTCTCTATTCTTCCTCCAACTCGTCCCTCGATCGTATCGTTAAACTCCCCACCTCCCCTTGATCATGATGTGTGTGGTATTAGAGCGGCTCTTGCAAACGTTGGCAATCCGTCGACGGACTGGATCGCGAAGTGTGAAATTGCCACCGTGGTTTGTGCGGTATCGCGCGCCTTCCCGACGGGCTCTCATTCGACCATCGACCATGGTACACGAAAATGGTCCTCAACCCAACCCTTGACGACCTCAAATTGACCAAAGCTCCGAGTTTCCCGGGGCGCACTTGTACTTGTGCTTTGTGAACGTGGTACGGTCTCGACTTCGAGCCTGGCCCAAGAGGTGAATTTGAAGCGTCTGTTGATCCTTTTGTTCATGGCGGCGTTGAGAGGCAGGCACCACTATTTTCAAGGCACCCTTTGTCTCCTCGGTCTTGGCGGCCGCGATCGATATAGCAGTTGAGGTACTCGGTCAGGGTCGTCGTGATGAGCAAAAACGTTCCTAGGACCACTTTCTTTGTTTTTTTCAAACTGTCCCCCCAATCGTTGCCTCGTGTTCGGTCCTGATATCCATCGCACTCTCAGGTAATTGACAGGACCAGGAATCTAGAGCACTCCGCTTTGAAAGTTGGCAATCTAATCAGCCTATCATCAATTTGCCCAAACGCCACAATGTCAAGGTGTTGGTGAACCCGCATCTACTTATATTCCATCGCCAACGATTGGGGCCTGCAGATTATCCAAACGACTACGACTCTATTCAAAGTCGTGGTGCTGGACCGCCTCAGGGATACGCCACTCCAATAAGCTACAAACATTGTACGAAACAATCACCAAATTCCGCACCGCGTGGAGAACGTCGGGCAGGCTAGCAAGTGGCCCAGTCGCTCCTTCACACTTGCAACCCTTCTCGCTTGAATTCCGAAGACAGTGAGTATCTGTCAGAGGAAGATGAAATCTGGTATGTCGGTGACCTTTTATCGGCCGAATTCATTTTATTTAAATGGCGGCGACGTACGATAATAGAATAATTCAGCTGGGTCGTGCAGCCCTAGCATTTGCAGCAACCCTAATGCGCAAAGAAGCAGGAGCGCAAATGCACGTTGTTGGTCTCGACTCCGGTTTTACAGGTCACAGAAGAGTGCCACAAGGGGGGGACATGTGTAAGTCGCTCATCTCTTGGACTGCGCCCCTCAGTTATTGCCTTATTGCCCTGCGGATGGCGAGCCGCTTCTTCATCAAGCACGGGAATACGTCTAGGAGGAACAGGGTAAGTGAAGTCATTGCCTGAGGGGGCGGCAAAGGCATCTCACCCGTGAAGAGGCGTAGAGATAGAGTCGGTAAGCCTCGAGAGCCAACGTTGTCATGGGTATTAGGGTTTGACCAAAATATATGTTTTTCTCACCGCAACGAAGACGTTCGAAGAGCGATCCAGGCTTTGGTCCCTCGATGGGGACATATGCGAAGCTATCATGTATAGCAGGGCTACATAGCTCTTCGAGACTCGGTATGCTCAGTCCTCTACATCCATGAACATTGTGTATTCATCCTTACCCTACTGTGAGGATGCAGGACACAGAAACGGGGCAATAGAGCCTGGGTGTGCTCTATGTCGGGACCGCAAGACAGTCCAATTCCACCATCCACTCTCATTGGTCGACAAGTAGGAAGACTCTGGAACTCTTGAATATTTCAGAACCAAATCAAATGACCAGATGAATTGACTTCCCAGACGTCACCGCAGTCACATGATAACAGGACAATGTGTATCTGTATCTCTGGTCGGACTTAGGAGCACCTTCTGGTGTGAAAGAATCAAGGATAGATTTGATTCTTGAATAACAAACGGGATGCGTCAGCAATTGAAGGAATGGCATTCAATCGACTTAGCTGATGCATCGCTCTCGCGTGTCGAATGTTCCTTAGTCATAGTGTTTAATTCGTTGGTCAGGAAGAGGATGAATATAGAATCGTCTGGAGGCCGAGGGAAGGGTAGGTTGAGAATGACGCGCCTAGATATTGTCAAGCTTTCTAAAAGCGGTACGATGAGTGTTGTGTGATAGGTGACCTCCGTTACCCGCGAACTTGAATGGCCTCGTGAAGCCCGATCAAGGGACGAATTACCTCAATGAACAACCTTCCAGAAGAAACGGCGTCATGTCCACCACTGGTGGCTGACCTTCACATGCTAGAACGATGTAAATGTCCGAAAGCGATGTATAAATTAAGATCTCTATGACGTGGAAGCAGGGATGGGTGCTACTTTCCATCGACCCAGTAACAGGTTAGCCCTGAGTATAAGGAGGTCCCTCAACATCTGCAAAGAGTCCGTGACAACATTGAGTTTACTTCCAGAAACTTCGTGCCATTCTATAGGGACCTCTGCAACTGGGATTCGCAGTTGTTTAGCAAGCAGGAGAAGCTCGACGTCGAATATCCATGTTGCTAGATGTTGCGAGGGGAATATATGCTGCGCGGCTTTCCGTGTGAATAGTTTGAAACCACATTGCGTGTCACGGATGTGGCCAACGCCGACGATACGCAGAATAGTATGGAGCCCGTACATGAGGATATTCCGGAGGAATGAGCGCTGAGGTCGCAACATGTTAGCTCCGTAGCTCCAGAGCAGGGATCCTCCATATTGATCGTGCTCACCTTCACCACTGCATCAGTTTTGACTAGATGCGCGCGGCTCCCTACTACGATTGCCGCCTGATCACCCGAAGCAATCTCATCCATAGATTTCCACAGCGACTCTAAATCCTCGAACCTGCTTGCTCCGTCCGCATCCACCATTAAAAGTCTCTTTCCCCGTCCATGCAACATTCCATGACGCACAGCTCCTCCTTTTCCCAAGTTCTTTCTTAGTGTCACTATCCGGATGTCACTCCCGGAATATTTCCCTGCGAGTTTTAATGCGAAATCGGAGGTTCCGTCTTTTGAACCATCGTCTACGATGAGGATTTCGAAAGAGCGCTTGGGTATAGATGATAGGTGACTCATGGTAGAGTCCAGCATCGATGGAAGACGCGAGGTCTCATTGTAAGCTGGGATAACGACAGTGAGGTCTACAGCGGGTTTTGCATCCTTGATGGATCCCAGAGGTAACGGTTTTGCTTTTGAGGCTACCGAGCGATACTTCTTCTCTGATTCTGCTGGAACGATTGTATCGGGTGACCATGCGACGAGAACTGCATAACACTGTGTGTAAACAAGAGTGTAAACGGATGGAATGAAGACAAGAAGAGTAAGGTGAAGGCTGAACGGATTAGATAGGATTGAACGAGAGTTCAACCACGACCATTAAGTTTCGTCAGCGTGGCGGCGCTCATACAAGACGAGCCCGCCACTCTTAGAACAAGGATGAACAAGGACTCATCATCTCCGCCCAGACACCTCTTCCCTGAAAACCAAGAAAAGAAAGAACATACCGAAGATATCACCACTAACAAGAGCGAGAAAACTCCATAAAGGAGTGTGGAGGAGTCCATGGGGTAACCTACGTAGGCATCCGCTTGATGTTGTGGTTGTGGAAAGAGGTGAGTTGGGCACCAGTCGATCGTGACACGTAGAAGTGGTGCGCCACGTCGGTCAATCTCTGACCTTGGGCACAGCGCCTATGGCGCTTGCCCGGACACTGCCCGGACCACCGGACGCGTCGATTTGCAATCAGACCCAAGGACCAAGAGTGCACCCGAAACCGCGCGCATACGTCCTTTGTCTTTGTAGTACCTTCAAGGGGAACGAACGCTACAACAGCCATCACTGAGCCCGCGCTCCAAGAGGGAGGCACGGAGGCTCCCCACGGCTTTGCGAAGTGTAATTATGAGGGTTGAGTCAAATCAACGGTACCGAGGGGTACTGGATTATTTTCGGGGAATTTCGGTCGAATTTCTGTCACCTCCTCCTCATGGCATTAGGATAGCCACATTGGAGCCGTCATGCACCTGGACATCACACCTTCCCACCCTAATAAGCCCGTCATATTACCCCCCCATTACAAGGCTAATTAGCCCGAAACTCCCCTCCACCGCACACCCCCTCTTAATCTTTCACTTAATTCTGTTATTCCTTCAAAGGAAGGTTGTCACGGGGGTTCCCAAACTTTTACTCGTGATCTTAGGAGGGCACTTCGGCCATTCCGTGGATCAACCCCGAGCAGGTGCACATCAAAACATTCACACGTCGGCATCAGGCTTACCCGCTACCGACACTGACGCGTGGCTTCTGCGCCCGCCGCATCTGATGCCGCCGTCGCTGTTCGCAA
>JANAWD010000591.1:0-25754 GCA_027627245.1 Meripilus lineatus | reverse complement strand
AATCCAAAACCATTGGGGCAAGCCGCGAAAATTCTTCAAACACCTGAATCATTCGACTTCCTTGATTCCCTATTGACTCGTCTCTGGGCGGTTCACTCTTCTCCCGAAAACCCTTTCTCGGATTTGAAAGTCGACTGGCGTTCGCCAACTGTCTCTTCTCTGTTGTCATGTGTATCATTGGCTCATACGATTGCTCAAGAACGCGCGCGAAATCTGCGGCTGGGACTTTCTGTAATGAGGCTTGTTACAAGGTATATGCAAGCGCAGGGTTACCGTGTCTCGGGAATTGTAGACGGAAAGGATGGATACGGGTTGGATATAATGTGCAATATCATTAGAGGGAGATATTCAAAGGACCTCAAGTATCTCGCCCTCATGGTGAAGTGAGCGGCCTGTTACCTCGTCCCCGTGACTTCTACTGATATAGAATCAGAAAACTTTCCGGCAGACAGCTCGACGCGCTATTAACGGAACTACACGATCTATTTCAATCACTTCCACCTCCTCAATTCCTTCAAGAGGAAAACGCACGAACGCAGATTGCGAGGACAAGAGAACAATTACCAGATGAAGCTGTGGAGACAGAGGATCACAATGAAGAGGTTGGCATCCATCCCTCCGTACCACCATTGGCCACCAGTCTGGCTGAATGGTTTACTGAGTATATCGAGTGAGTATTGATCCACGTATTTCCTCGTGATTTTCTTGTTCCTGACCCCCGAAAGATCCAAGGCGTCGAAGCTCGATCAAGGACCATTGTGGGACGTTTGGAATACAGGAATGAATCCATTCCCTTCGGAGGTAATTTGCTCTCACGTAGCTCCGGTCATTTCTGATCCCCCTTTTCAGCTGCTTAACCCCGCTCCTCGGATAACGATGGTAAACGCATTGCTGCATCCTCACGTATTCCAAGCGATGCACAAAGGACTGTTCCAAAGTAGCGAGGTCGACCCAGCCACAGACCCGAGTTCACGAACAGTAGTCGGTCCATCTACACCTGGAAGAAGGGGGTTAATTCCAGAAATCCAACACCAACCTTCTTTGTGGGAGTTGCCAGATTCGAGTATCTTATTCAGGCGGTATATGGAGGCGGGTAAGATGATCAATGTCTACGATTGGTATGAATCCTTCGCCGTTGCGCTGGAAACTCAGCGGCGAGAACAACGCAAGGCGTTACGCCTTCAAAATACAAATGGGGTGAATGGGGTTTCCCATACTCCGCAGACTCCCCGAACGCCGAGGACACCAAAACGAGGGAGGAAAGGAAAGGAAAAGGCTGTCGAAGAGGTCGTAGAGGATGTAGTTGAGGATGTCGAAGAGGAGATGGATGAGGATGAATTAGAAGACTGGAGGATTGAGGTCCAGGCGAGGTTTATGCGGGCATATCATGACCTGGACTTTATGGGATTCATCAAACATACTGGGAGAAAAGCAGATCATGTCATCAAGACTATATATGACCTCCCTGATTGACTGTGCTCTCTTTACTCCTGATTCCTACTCCCTACGCACAGTATCTCGACCTTGCCTGTTATTAGAGCATTCATACATTACTACACCTTCCTCATTGAGAGCGACACCGCGATCGTGGATTTGTGATCGAGAAGCGTCACCGTGAGCACGGACGGATCGCCGCCCAACGAAAGGAAACACCAGGTCTGCTCAACACTCCCATGCACGCAAGAGCAGCCTCACGTCTTTTCTCTCTTTCTCGCCAATTTCAACTCTCCCGCTCCTTCCAACTCCTCCCTGCATACCACCAAACTACTACCCCTTTCATCAATATGACCGCCAATCTTCCACCTTCAGAATCAGAGTTGGCGTCAACCGGAGGCTCGGGCACGTCAACACAGAAGACCGAGCCTGAGTACAACTTCCCGCTGTCAGAAATCCCAAAGAATCCCTTGGGTGAAGGCAGGTACATCAAGACGGCTGCTGCATTGATTATAGGGTACGTCTTTTTTCAACATTAAGTCGAATTTCTCGACGCTGATACTTGCATGTCTCACATCTCCCTATGTTGTCTCATTCAATGGCATCTTCGGGTTTCCGTATTCCCCACGAAAGTGACGAGATCCTAAACGGAAAGACCCTCGACCGAAACTCAAACTTCTTCGCACGATACTGCTTTGAACAGGGCATTGAACTGTGAGACCCTGTTCCAGCATGTTGTTTCTCCCATCTACCGCGCTGATGAGCAGCGCGTAGAAAGCGAATAGAGGTTATTGCGGACGATGAGAATGAGATGTAAGTTCGTTGTTTTCCTCTTGGTTCTGTTGTGTCTGTTATGCTTTCCCTGCTGAACACGTTCTGGGTATGGGGTTGTAGCATAGAGGCTAGTCGGCGCATGGTCAAGAGTTATGACTTTGTAATCACTTCTGGAGGCATAGGACCGACACATGACGGTTCGTTGCTGCCTTCCACGCGGATAACTCATCGATCTAATAAACATATCGTGCCATTTCAGACATTACATACGCATCCTTGGCCAAGTCGTTTAATCAGTCTTTGGTACACCACGCGGGTATGTTTATAGTCCCCAGAGACCGACTGTGGCGAGTTAATGACTGGTCATAATCAGAGACACTCTCAAGAATGGCAGAAATGAGCAAGCATAGGTGGCCCACAATGGCCCAACAGAATAACGAACAGAAAACAGCGAGGGAGAGAATGGCACTATTCCCCGACAAAGCTGAGGTTCTATTTGTAGCTCGGGATCTATGGGTGGTGAGTCCTATTCCTCCGATTGGTTGACCATCGATTGACAGTCGGTTCTCTCGCCTGAATAGCCTGTTGTACGATTAGAGGGAAAACTCTGCGTCTTCCCGGGTATCCCTAGGCTGTTCCAGAGAATGCTAGAAAGTCTTACACCATTCTTACCTCTCCCACCTCCCGATCAGCGTCCTTGTAGACAACAAGTTTTCACTACGTGCGTCTCATCGCGTTTATAACCTGTTGAACCTTCGTTAAATTGTCACTCTAGACTACCCGAATCGTCGATTGCTCCTTACCTCACAGAACTTCAAGCGAGAACCAAGGACCAAGGCGTCCGGGTTGGATCATATCCGCTACTGTCGTATGGAGTCTATGTTTCCTTGATAGGATTGGACGCTGCAGCTGTTAGATCACTTGCAGACGAAGTTGCTGGTAAATTGAACGGGCGATTGGTAACTGACGAAGAGGCTCGTGAAATGGTTCGGCAGAAGGAAAAGGGTGCGGCGTAGAATTGTTGTCTTGTTCCCTGGTATTGTGTGTATTCGGATAGTATGTGCGGGTTTTGTGTCTGTGTAACACTAATGTTCTCGTGGAGAGTACCAATCCAAATTCTTTTTCAACATCTTTAGTTGGACAGATCACGGATTTTTACATACGAAGACAAATCAGTTCGACGAAAGCATAATACTGTACAGTGCGTAATCCAAGAACCAGAGGCCGAGCTGGTGGTTATATACCCCACCGTTCTTACATACAAAGCGACAACCACGCCCTACTTACGTGCCTTAAGTCACCACCCCTGGCTGCCCCCCGACGGTGATGATCCCTTGACAAAGCACGCTTGAAACGTCTCCCCCGTCGTACCACCCTGCAACACATCCAACAGAACCCTCGACCGACCAATACCCCCACCCCGCCCCGCCTCCAAAAGGAAAGAGAATAAATATTTCCCGGACATTGTTTATATCCGTGGCACGTATGGGGATTGAGGAAATGTGTACATGAGATGTGAGAGAACCACGCAGAGTACCGTGATTGAGAAAAGAAGACAAGAAAACGCTGGTCGCAGGTAAGATTAATATTCACCACATCGCAATACGTGAGAAGGGCAGTGTTTAACTCACGAGTTTGGAATCACGATGAGCCCAGTCCGAGTCCGAGTCGAGCGCAAAGCCTCCTTGAGACTACAGCCGACTGCCCACCTCGCACTTCACAGATCTTCGTACCTCGTCGTAAGCCTAGACTCCCACTTCTTCTCCCCGCTCACACAGAAAATCACCGACTGTGGCACCGAAGGGGTCCAGTGTCCGCACCATAGTAGGCCCTTCGAGTAGAGGTTGGGGAAGATATCTTTGAAAACGCCTTTTCGATCTGCAGATCTGAGAGCCTCCTCCGTTTTTGTTGAGAGATTCCAGCCCGACGGCTCTACGGGACTAGGAGATCTTTTATGAGATCTTCGTTTGGGACTCCGTTCCTTGACTCGGACATCCACCAAATCTCGAAACCTCAACTCTACAGACCTCAACTTTGGGAATCTGTCCCCTGCCAGAACGGAGTCCGATACGTGGCACCGCTTGACACCCGCCCAACTCGATGAATACTTCGGAAAAGGCATTCCCGTATCAAGGCGTAAAGTTACAAGAGAGGAAGGTAAATCATCCATATTGTCACAGATGTCGATGATTGGTTCTCTCGTTGGAATGGCTACAGAGAGGTGTTCAATCTTCGAATGCGAGAGGCCCATCAATCGTAAAATATGGACTATCGTAAGTGTAATCAGATGATAATAACCACAGCACAATTGAAAGAACTGACAGAACGTCAAAGACGACTCTTCGGCGACCCGAGAGGGAAAAGAAATGAAGAGAACCCGCAAAGTTCGCGAGCAATGTGGTACGAGACTATCCAACAAAGGATACTGACTCTTGTTTATTTCCAAGGACAGCTTCCGGAGGGAACCACAAAGGCCACTCTTTATCAACAACTCATGCAGGTTATACCTGTCTGCGTCAACATCTCTTCCCAAAACAAGATTGAGATTAACAGGTCGCTGAGCCCGGCCGTAATAGAAATCCCGTCCAATCAAGTCTCGCTCGAATCGAGGGTCTGTGATTGTCAGTTCTTTCACATTCTTGAACGCGCTCAAAATCTGGGCCAATCTCCTCGGTGTGTCTCCCCTCATTGAATTGAGATGAAGCGATTTGACTGTAACGAATTGTGCCGAGAGAGCGATGAAGATCGGATGGGGGAAGGGTAGGTTGCAATACTCCAGGTAATGCAAATTTGGCGTGATCGGTGGAAGAGCCTGAATGACCTTGTAAATCCATCCTTCGGATGGTCTCTTCACCTGGTATCGGTTATGACTTGTACCGATGGAGAGGCACTGTATATACCAACCGAGTTCGGGGGAAGCCGATATCGCTTCTACGAACGCTTGACCACTCTTCGGAGAGTTCAAGAGGACGTAGCAAAAGAGCTTGATGCGTGTTCTGGGGACCCAGGATCGACATGTCAACGCGCATGCGCACAAATCGCGCCTGTAAGTTAGATGGCCGGGTGGTCGTCGATCGCCTGAGATACCGAAGATCACTGGCGATGTTAAGATGTGGCGAGGGGGAATGTGGTCAATGATGTCCTCGCAAACCTCGAGAGGCAACCTCCATGAAGACATATCTGTGCAATGATTGTAGGATCGGAGTGGTTGAGAGCGTTGGGGACGAGTTGGGGATGAGGAGATGGTCCTTGATAAAGTCAAGAAATCGATACTCAGGTGGACCTGTGAGTGTCAAACTAACAAAAACAAGAGATGGATTCTCAGGCCACACCATCACATGTGCATCGAATGCAATGCACCTGCGCCACAATCCGTCATCACAAGCCGCGAAGTGAAGATCGTTCTCCAACGTAGTTTTCATAGTCAAAAAAGGAGGTAGAGCCACAACGTACAACCGAATGAATTAGACGTGAGGAAAAAGAGAAACCCTAACGGCATTTCAAACAAAAGAAAAATCGTGATAAAAAAAAGGGGGAGAATGGGGGATGTGGGGGCGAACGCAAACGGAAAAAGAAAAAAGGTATATGGGTTCAACTAGAGAACCATGGCTCCAAGAGCAGCGATAGACCCAAGGATAACTGCGACACCGCTCGTGGCAACACCCATAGCACCGTTGTTTTGAGAGGCGCCAGTGGCAGCTGCACTGTGCGAAGAAGATGCACCGGTGCGAGAGGCGGAACCAGATGCGGATTTAGAAGCCGAGGATGGGGTAGCAGCTGGGGTCGACACAGCTGGGGATGAGGCAGCAGAAGTAGGACCGCCAAGAGGAGCTGTGGAAGAGCCATCAATCTGAGCCTGAACCGTTGAGTTGAAGGTTCCAGTCATGCCAGTCATGCTAAAGGGTGCGCGGTCACTACAAGTAGAAATGAGGCGCATAGTAGGAGCTTACGTGAACTTGGCAGAGAAAGCCAACAGAGGGTATTGAGGCTGGGCGGGATCCTTAGCGGAGATAGATTCAAACCGAACGAAACTGTTGTGGACATCAGCTAAAGCGATGATACCAGAGATAGATGTGAACATACTAAAAGTTTCCGTTGGTACCGATAGATGGATCGGGCGTGAAGAGAATCGAAGATGTCGTGGAGACGTCGACGCTTGGGACGACGGTCTGGAGTTGTGTCTGAGAGGGAGGAGTATGAGTTTCGCGTCCGAGAAAGACGAGCATATAGATGGATAAATAGGAAAGAAGGTAGTTGTGACGACAGGCGAACAACGAGGATGAATGAAGGTGGTCAGGCACTCACCTGAGTGACAGCATTTCCGACACCGATAGTGACCTTTGCGGGTCCGAAGGTCTTGAGGTCGGGTGCCGTACCATCATCTTGCCATGAGATGGTTTGCTGGGTACCTGCGGCCCAGGAGGTGGAAGCAACTGGCGCGGTTATCTATGAAAGGTCAACGTCAGTGTCTCATCCACGACAGAGGTCGTCAAGGAGCGGATCGGAACATACGAAGAGGACGGCATTGGCGGTGGAGGCGAGGGCAGCGAGTGCGACGAGGACAGGAGCGAACATGTTTATGAACAAGTTTGATCTGAAGTTGGGAAGGAGCGTGAGGGGTAGAGAGTGGAATGTACGCTGTTGAGCGACGAGAGGGCAACCAAAAAGAAAACGACGTTAGAGTTGGTGGAAGAGATACTAGTTTTTTATGCGCCCATTTAGGCATAAATCGTATGTCGGAGTTTCGAACAAGCGCGCCCCCCGGATCCTTATCAGGAAATTATATCCGCCAATTCTAGGCCAAGCTCTCTTGGGCCCTGAATGCAGCGCAAACTCGGCGGCAGAATGTTTCGTATTTCGTAAAAACAAACTCGGAGACCAGGTGTCGTTCAACTCAAAAACCACGTCATGCGACGGAATATCTTGCCCTAGCTTCGTCTTAGCATCCTCGTTCCCCAGGCGCGCACTCCTGCACAAGAGCGCCACCTGTCTCGCCCATGGCAGTGCACGTCAGCAAATTGCCAACAACCAAATTGAGGGCGACTCGGGAACCATGACCACCTTTGTACTTCACGTGAACGAGACCGTATTGTATCCGCTGGCGAAGTGGGTTCCCACTTCACACAATGTCGCCAATCGACTCGGGCCAACACGGTTTTCCCTCATGCGGAATTCCTTCGTCGTAAACGCGCTCGCGTGCCACGGAGTTCGAGTCAACTTTACCTCCCGCTCGCATCTGTCTGATTCCCGTCGATGACACTGACTGCGGGTGTAAACGAACACAACTACGATCTCCGAGGATTGCCTCGGCGCAATGGGAGGACACTCCTTTCAGAATATATGCTACTGTACAACGAAGGAGACAAGTGTAAAAAACATGAAGGCCCGTGCACTCTCATCGACCGATTCTATGCTTCGACATCGTCTCTTTCAAATCTATCCAAGAAGCTCCTCTGGGGAAACATTGAACTGAGTGCCTAGACGGCTTCTCAAACGCGAGAATCTGACTATACCTGAGCAGCCTTGTCTGACAAACGCGACTTTGTATTGTGATGATCATGGATATCAACAACCTGCAAGTACCAAATTGTGAGTGTTCACATTACTGTTCAGATAATTCGGAGTGCTACCTCAGATGATTCAGATGTTGGCTGGCCACCCTGAGTAACAAATTGAAGGTTTGAGATTGGAAGAGACATATGGTCACTTCTTGCTGGCTTAATTTGCTGGAATACCCATCTTGCATTCAGACTTGCAAGAAGAGAATTGAGATATACTATCATAAAATAATCAAAGGCTATAAAAATGCATAAAAGTTCTTCAACTTACATTTTGGATGAATAGAAAAAATTGCAATAAAAATAAAATTGGTAGGCATTGCTGCATACTATAGAATAAAACTTAATATTATTATTCAAGGAAGACAGGATACCAAGAACCTACTGTGATCACTGAGGCAATAGCACATAGACTACAGAATAGAGAAATTTGAACTGATCAGATCTATTAGACCAAAACAAGAAATCCTACATACCAAGTCAAAATTCCAGCATTGATACTATAAACAATAATCATTCTTATAATTGCCTGAGTACTGCACAGATTACATTGTACTGATTAGTGAAATTTTCAGAGTAAGAAAAAATACATACTTACCTCTTGAACCCAGGTTTCTTAAAGCCTAAAAGTAGACACAAGGACCCTGTAACAATTGCATCTGATACAGATGCAGCTCCAAGACTAGAATATAACAGAATCTGGTAAGTAGCCAGATGTTTTTTTTTGTTTGATATAAATGAAATCTTGAAAAATCATAAAATGTAGAAAACATACAGTGGTATATCTATCTGCTTCTAGAAATGATGGTGTCTTGATTCTTCAATTGATTCTGTTAGATAATGATACAACTGAGACTATAATACAGATACTTACACTTGCACAGTCAACACTATATTTTAACATAATAAACATGTCAGATAGCGAATGGATATCACAAATTGAAGTATTGTCTAACTTAATCCAGTAACTAAGAAGAGTGAATGCTTATGTAAAACTACAAGGAACCAATAAAATCAAATATCCTACCATCAATGAAGATCATCATAATCACCTATCAGATTCAAGTTAGCATTGGTTATCTCTGAATCTATTTACTATTTATTTAAACTCACCATAGGAACTGCTAGAAAATAATTCTTATTGCTCACTAGAAGTAAGAAAGGAGTCAATGTTCCATATCAATTAAACTGAAATTATAGCATACATCTCCAAAGCCTGTGGACAAAAATCCTGGAGATAACATTTAAGTTAAGTCAGTCTACCAGGATACTGTTTATTTACATACCCCTGAACAATTGTGTTGCCAATAATCTGCCAGTGGAAATGATATTCCGAGTCAGTCATCTTGAGGGTAGATTTGAGTGATCATCTTACTGTTACAAGAATCTCTGCCTATGTCAGAACAAAAATAATGAGGACCTTCCTCGTTCGCATAAGTAACATCACACATACAACAAAACTCCTTTAATTCAAGAAGAGATATGATGGTCAGATCGAGATGTGCCAAGAAATATGCAACATAACACACCAGGTGATCGAAAAAAGAACAAGAGGGTTCCCATAATTTGTAATGCTGTAAAAATAGAACGCAGCTGAAAACACTGCCAAGTGGAAGAGGTCAAGGATCCTGGAGAAACAACACGATTGAATATGACCGCAAGGAATCACCCAGTTAATGTACCGACCATAGAATTGCAACCTGAAATTTAGAGCCCAACGGAATGCACGATGGGGTTAGTATATGCAGACCAAGAGTCGAACGATTACGCAACGAAAATTTTGAGAGCGACACTGTCTTTCATCGCATGACTGAAGTAGGTGGTTGTCTGGATGGTCGTCACACCAAATAGACTGTTCCCCGAGCAGAATCGGTATCAACACTCGCGAGTTTCAGTGCCACGACCAGGCAGAGGACGTACACTGCGGAGATCAAGTTTCCTACGCGAAAGAAATGAGCCAGTCTTCCCCAATAACACCGTCAATAATTCCCTCGTACCTACGTAAAGAGCGCCCAAAGTGTTGTCGAAATGCAGATTGCCAAAGGCAGAGACAGCAAGAGTCGCCATTGTGGGTGATGACTTGCTGCTCCCCGCTATTCATTTGGCCCAGATATACCAGAAGCTGAGTGCGAGAATCGATTGTGATGGGTGTCAACTTCGAGCCGTTCGCAACTTCTCAACAGTTGACAGATCGATGCACGACCCGAAGTTGATGGGGTTTGACACGTGAAGAAGGTGAGAAGTTGTTACCGTGGACGAAGAACTTGTACGTCGTAGGGTTCATCCAGATGAAACGGCCGCATCGTGGGCTCATTCGCTTTGGGTCAAGACCTTCTTACCGAATTTTGGATATATACCGACTGCGGCGAGTGTAAGGGATGCTCCATATCGTTGGAGAGCCGTTTGACCCAAGGGAATTGTCATTCCAGAGTGAAGACACATGTCGCCGAGGACGACAACCTTGTGAAGCCTGTGAACGATAAAAATAGCCTTTTGATCGGGTACATCGTAGGATTTGCCTACAAAGGGGTATTCGGAGGCCCACGCTGTGCGTACCTGTCTTATTCACGTAGTTCGAACCTGGAGATACGATTGTCTCATGGCGAAAGTGGACTTCTGAAAGGCACAGAAGTCGCAGTCTTGATTCGCGATCATCTGTTCAACATGATGAGCGGAGAAACCGTCAAAGAATTGCTCTTATCAAGGCAAATGGCCAGCCTTGAACACGTAAACCGTCTTGATACGGGTACGGGCATTCGGGGGTCGTGTACTTCTGGGTACACTTTCGATTGTTTTTGAATGATATATTGCGTGTGAGTGTCTAAGGAGGGTAACGAATCGAATTCGTTGTCAAAATCTTAAAAGGGCTCGTAGATACGAGTATCTGTTAGTGAAAGAGATCCCTTCTGGAGATGGGAATACGAGACAACAACAATAGGTTGATAGTCGATGTCATCGTGTTAAGCACGGTGGAGCCGGGTTTGAAGCTCTCTTTTGGAATAGATCTTCTCCGGAGAAACCGATGGAAAAACTATTCACTGACTCGCACAGATGCTTGAACTCATGAGATACTCGAGTCCTCGGAGTATCTTGAGTCGTCTGGTTCTCGAGTCCTCCTCACCCTTTCCCGTGGCCGAGATATCAGATGAGCGTGTTGGTGACAACTTCCCATAAAGTTGCAGCCTTCTCAATCTTCCGCCAGACTGGGAGATTTGCATGGTTGATGCAGTGCCGATCAAAGCGATGGAAATGGGTTCGAAGGAGGAACACAAGAGTCTTTCGCCCCGAGGCTGACTTCAGGTCGGTGAGGATCAAGCTTACATAATCATCCCCGATTCGCCACCGCGACCAGCCACACTCTCGCAGGCCCGGGCCATACCAAGGTCCCTCCCTGCTTGTTCATAAATCTCATCACATCATCCTCTTAGACTTACCCCACTTCTTCTGCGCCATGTCTGACGATAGATCAACTTCTGCTCTCGGCAGTGAAGCACATCTCAATGAAGAGAACGAAGACGTGGAGAAGCCCATCGAGACAGCAGAGACGAGCGGCGAGGAGGAGTCAACCGAGAGCAGCGCAAAGCCGACATTGGAGCAACGAAAGGCAAAGATGGAAGAGCTTCGAAAACGAATGGTCAGTTTAGTCACATTCTCAACGTGGCGTGAGCCTAATGAGGATATAGAGAACATCAGCTCAAGCGAATCGTGCATCTGTGGTTGAGGAAAGTGCAAAGGCGAAGGTTTCAGCACGCGACGCAGCAAGACTGGAGAGGCAAAGGAAGCTTGCAGAACTCTTGCGAGTGAAGGCGGATGCAGAGGAGCGGGGCGAGGATGTTGAACGTCAAAAGAATTGGGAATACACAATAGAGGAAAACGATGAATGGGAGAAGAAGTTGGCTCGTAAGGCGAGGAGGGCAGACTTTGAATTCCACGGTGCGCTGTCCTTTGAATCGCGATTCGTCGCATTCAAAGTATTCATACAAGTCCCTCCTAATTGACAGACGATGCGCACGCGGCTCGGAGACGATACAAGAAAGACCTGGATCAAATAAAACCCGACCTTGCCGCATATAATAAGCAAAAAGAGGTGGCATTAGGGCTTGCACCAGGAACGTTGTCGCAGGGAGGGTCGTCAATATCGAACTTCAACCCTACGGCAGGCTCGTCGTCTCAACTTGTACCCACATCCCAGCAACAGCAGCTGGCGGCAGAGAGCCTATACCGAGATGCCAACACACTCCTATATGCGGACAATAAACCAACCGAGGATGCTATTGACCGAGTAGTGAGCAAAATCAATAAGGAGTATGCATTTCATTCCCCTCGTTCCGAAGTCGCAAATGGCTGACATACACGTGGATAGTATTGACAAGAAGAGCAAGTTCTCGAGGAAACGTCTCAACGAGGATGAAGGCGATATCACATACATCAACGAAAGGAATCGTGTATTCAACAAGAAGGTCATTGTCACCTCATCCTTCGCCCTCGTAGCACCCATTGACATTTCTATCCCCCTTTTCAGATTGCACGATACTATGACAAGTATACCACCGAGATCAGGGCTAGCTTCGAACGGGGCACTGCCTTGTAGTAGCAGTGTTTGCGTCGTGTTCATTTGTATATCATTTGTGCTAGTATTATCGTACATTATACATGCTTTGACTATTCACCAAATCGTCGCGTTTCGCCCCCAGTGAGAACACTTGAGACTCGACAATGGAACGTCATCTAAAGAATGGGCTATCGTCAGAAAGGAGTTCCACAGAAAGATCATGAAAGAATGGTGGGGTCAGTATTGCAGAATGTGATCAGCAGCTGGATCGGATCCATAAGACTGTTGAGCTTGATAATGTGATTTTTTATTCATCACACAGGTGCGGAACACCTGAACAAAAGAAAATGGGCACTCACTCTGATAGAGAACCCACCAGGGGAAAGGTTGTCGTTGTCGAAAATGCCAATGGATGAGAAAGAGTGCAGAGGGCGGCAAAATCACGAAATTTTATCTGTACTGGGTCCCGGTGATCCCCGGTGAGCAGCCGCACCCAAAACGGGTATGTAAGAAGGAATATGAATACAGCATTCGGAAAATCTGAGATATTGATGAGACTGATCATAACAGAAACATACATAATGGAGCGGCCCATGGGGTATACATTCGCAAAAACTGTTGTAACGACTACGGTAATTTGCAGGCAACTGACTGGCAATCGTAGAGCTCGGAGCCAAAAAGTCAATGCTCGTTCACACTCAAACAATCCTAGCATGAGTGTGTCGGGCGTTGGTCTCTGTGTTGGGCTTCGTTGAAGCATCCTAGAGATTGACTGTACGCGTATAGTGGTCGTGCGATCGCAAGGTCAAGTAGACCAAAGAAGCCGTTCCGACTTGCTTTGCTGATTATGGGTCTTTAGGAAGCTCCCCGCCCACCTCTTCCTCTCCCCCTTCGGTTCCGACCTCTACCACCCCTCTCACTAGGCGCATCCTCACGCTGGGTGGCAGCGGGTGTTGTCGAAGATGTCTCCGCAGATGAACGAACTGGACCCTGTGTTTGCTGTTGGCTGTCCCTTTGTAAGATCGTAGGAGTTGGTTGCGTCACTGAACGGGCAACTGGTGGGACTGCTTTAGGTTCGTCCTTGGCTTGTGTCTTGGCCTGATCTCCCGTAGCCGCAACGGAGGCTTGTCTTTCACGTTCTCTTCGAGCCTTGCGGTCTGAAGTGCTGATCGCGACACCTGCACCACTCAATGCAGCTTCAAATTGACGTGAGCCCAAGCCAAGCACTGGTCGCGTGCGACGAGGAGCCGGTGCGGGGGTGGTAGCAGGAGTTGCCAGTGGTGTTGTCTGGGATGTCGGCGATGCAGTGATGGTAGTGTCCGGAGAGGTGACCGGGGTAGGTGTGGATATTGTGATTGAGACAGATTTTGAAGCCTGTCGATCACGGTGTCCTCGACCAGATTTCGCCGGGGAAGGTGGAGTAGGCTTTGAGGAAGATTGACCGGTACTTGGTGACTGTCCACCCTTCCCAGGAGAAGCAGAGCTTCCCGCGGCTTTGGCCTCTTGTTGGGCGCCTTTGCAGCCGCAGCCGCCTTCTTGCTCACTTTCTTCGATGGCTGAGTTTCGGTGGCCTTGGAAGGAGGAGGGGCTCCTGAGGACCTCTTTCTTGTGTCTTCCTTCTTCGATCCGCCAACAGGAGGAGCCAAACCACTGGCTACTATTGGGTCCTTATAGTGGGCATGATTCCGCTGGATGGCTTCCTTGTCCTTCTGAGCGGACTTCTCTGCCTTCAGCGCTTCCAAAAGAGGGGTACTGGTTGGAGCTGGAGCAGGTTGAGTCGACGCAACTAAGGGAGGGTTACTCTGAGTCCAATGATGAAAATTGTCGTTCATACCTAGAGCTTCAAGAGTATCAGCGTCGAAAGTCTTAGTTTGTGTATCCTTGAGAGACTCCATGAAGGAGATGTAGTCCTCGTCTTCGTATAGGTTAGGAATTGCAAGGTACACCATCCCTGAGCAGCGGCTGACCTTTCTCAATCGTCCCCATCCTACCATCGACTTTCTTCTTCTCACTTGGGACCTTCTGAAATGGAGCGAACTCAACTACGGCAACAGACTCATTTCCTGTTCCAAGAATGCTGTTGGGTCCACAGCTCATTCCTTGTAATCCAGTTACGACATACCTGCCTTGTCCCGGAAGATGTGCCCATCGTACTCTCGGCTAAATGTTGCTAGTAGTTCCTCGCTCCTGAACGCAATATATGCGCGAGAAGGCGTGTTCTCCTTATTGATGCTGCCCCGATATGCTCAGCTGAACCCCTCCAGAGGTCCACAGAGAGATAGACGAACCGCTTCCGAAATTTGCCTTGATAATACACTTTCCATGTCACAGTTTCTTCTGTAACCCATGGTTGTACACTCTGCCAAAAGACATCCTCTGGGAGATTGGGTGGTAATCTCCGTACAATTGTCTTCAAACGTTCGACTTGACTTCGGTGAGATGACCTGGGCTTTCGTTCTTTTTCCTTGGATTTGGGCTTAGGTGTGACTTGCTTCGCGGGCTCCCCAGAGGTCAGAATTTGCACTGATGGTGGCATGAAAGGAGAAGTAGGTGATGAAATAACAGTGAAGACCGTCCTTGGAGCCTTGGATGCAATGGCTGAGGTGAGAACACCCAAGCGCCCGAGCGGTTGGCGTACCTTGGTCCTCGGTCGAGACCTCGGCGTGATGGCGCTTTCTGGTTGACTCGGGACGGGAACAGGTTTGGATGTCGACATTGACATTCTGAAGACCATCTCATCGTCAGCTTCCGGTACCACTAACCACTGAGCCCACAGACTTTCCTTCGCGGCATGTATCTCATCTATGCTATGTTCACGGCATTGCGGGTCGGTCAGTTGGCTGGGCCTCTCAACACTGTCAAGTACCGTTCGCCAGAGTGATCCTGGCCCGGTGCTCTATCCAACTTCGGTGATGTCGCAGCGTCTGAGGACGTTCGACACGGAAGAATGTGGGCCACACTCATGCTTTGAAAGTGAGGAGAACAATTCCAATCAGTGAAGTACAGAATCCCTCGTCTCAGTTACAAAACCGGCGAAGGAGCTGACGTTGTCCTGGCATTCGACATGTTAGCCTCTTTTGTTCTGAAGAGCTATTGAACCATTGTACCTCCTTGTTTCTTGTGTACATTACCTGTCTCCCCCTCACTTTCTTTTTGATAGGTCACACAATCCTTGACTTCTCTCATGCCTTTCACGAACTTCACCGATATCTCGCCCAACTCTCGTCTGGTCGATTCGGCATTTCTCGAAAGTGGCGACTACCACTTACCTCCATGGGCATACCTTCTCATGGGCGCCGTGATCATTATCTATTTTATCGCAGGGTACTATTCTACTATTGCGATCAGGCGCTGCTATTCGAAGGTAACTTTGATTCGCTCATCTTTTTGCACGCAGAGACTCATTGCTCGCTGCCCTATTTCAGTACCAAACAAAATGCTTCAACCCAACTTATTGAGTTGTGTTTCTGAAAGAGTTTTCCTGAAACTGTTGACTCGAATTCGGTATACAAGATCCATGTCTACCTGATCAGACATCGGCCACTCTGGCAATCTATTCTTTCTCCTGCTTTACTTTGCTCCTATTAGGGGCCGATTAAATGGAGTGTCGACTTGCCAGCGCCCGAGCGTACAACCTCCACCTCACGTATCCCACTTGGCCGTGTAAGGCCGAAGACTACTGCCCGAGAAGAGAGCAACGAATGAGAATATCTGCATTTGTAACTCTTCTCGTGGTGCAACACCAAATTGTGTTGCCTGACACAAATTCGAAGAACAGGTTTCATAGAATTTCGTGCTTCACATGATGAAGCATTCGAATCCAGGTTCTGTACCCCAACCGGATTGCGCAAAAATGTAGATGTCGACGCCATCCCGTACTTCAATTCGTCTTTCTCACATTTACCGGGCTATCTGCCTCGTCTATTGATAAGGCTGCAATCAGGCGCCCTGTTCCTCTTCCAAGAAGCATTGGATGGATAGACGTATCGACGGGTTCCTGCCAAACCCCGTATCAGGGAAGAAGTAGTTATTTTTGGCCCTTGCCACGAGAAGGCTTCCACCTTTATGTGTGTCAACAGTCGATTCTCCGAAGTCACGATCACTATGACAAAAGTCGACAATTTGGAAGGCATTTGCGTTGTGAGTTGAGCCAATGCTCCTGCTGTGAGCAATCCGGTGAACCTAATAAGTTGCGTCACCAATGATGCAGCCGGGGATCCGGGTGGCATGCCGAAAGGAAGCCCAAGAAGATCTGAAAATTGCTCATCCACCTGTTTACTTATCGCAAACAGAGTGCATGGAATCCCGTTGGTCGTATAGCCGGTCAAATATTCACGAGTCACAAAGGAGGCGTTTTGGGAAGCAAGTCCTTCGATGCGATCTTTGCTACGATGTTTCGCAACCCAATGGCATGAGGGGACTCGGAAGAAATCTGACTCATGCTCATTCACAAAGAGAGCACGAGCATCAATTAAACAACGTCGATTGCCTTTTTGGAAAGAGATGATCTGGACGAGCCCAGACTTGGCGCCAACAGGCTCCCTCTGATTCCAAATGAGAGCATTCAAATCCTCACCGGCTTCACCGCACTCCACCGTAGCCAATCCCTGTACCGTGAGGACGAGGAGTTAGAGGTTGCGCGAAATGCAACGGAACGTCGTTTGCCCAGGGGAGGTTGTCCCGCAACCGCTTGCAGCTTCCAAGGCTCGCCGTCGTGGCGCTCCTGTTCCGTCCTTCTCCGGCTTGTCCTGGCAGAATTAGGGCCCCCTGTTGCGGTGAACCTACTCGCAGTGCCCTCGTAGGTCTGAGTCATAACACCGTGTATCTCCTGCTCACGTCGTATATAAAGATGAGGTTTATTCACCCATGTGGCAGATCACCGTCTCCACTTTGCCCGATGCCTCGAATAACACTTGTCTCTGGCCTTTGCCGTTCCCAATTTAGCCCTACTTCCTCTGTTCGAGTCTCCTCGGGGACTCGTGTCAGATGTTACTCTCGTGGTTTTAGTGCCAGTGCTGCTCGAGAAAAACCACGTCTTGTGATTCTTGGATCCGGGTGGGGAGGATATGAAGTCCTCCGCAGTGTCGACAAGAAACGATGGGGTACGCTCCGTCAATGATGATCATGAACATGGTCCACTAACTACCTCGCAAAGATGTCACAATGATTTCACCTAGTAATTATTTCAATTTCACACCTCTTCTTGCAAGCTGTGCGGTAGGAACTCTCGAGTTTCGCGCTGCAGTGGAACCGGTACGGACACTCCATTCGAACTTTGAGACTTTTCAGCCTCGATTAACCTACTTTGGCTCTGAATAGGTGAGGCGATATACGCCAGAAGTGGTCCGTCTTCTATGTTTTAATATGTGTATGCGCTTTAACATACTCCTTTAGATTGCGTATCAAGCTTGGTGCGATTCCATTGGTACGAAGTGCAAACAATGTTGCTTTTACTATCTGATTCACACGGGTTTCAGACTTCAATCGCAAAGTCTTGAAATGCGTGAGTCCGCTGCTCCAACATTAACTTGAGCTTACACCTCCATTAGATGCCCGCGACTCCACCAACCCCATTCTCAGCAGCTCCTTCGGCACCTATCACAGAAAGTGGCACAACTGTTCAGTTTCCCGGCAATGGGAAAACATTCAACGTCACCTATGACAAACTCATAATTGCTGTCGGCGCATATAGTCAAAGTGAGAGACCACAGTGAACTTCATGGTCCCACGCTGATCCCCTTCGCAGCATTTGACGTACCTGGTGTCAAGGAGCATGCTCATTTCCTCAAAGACATCAGGGATGCAAGAGCGATAAGGACAAGAGTGCTTGAGTGTAGGATCCTGTCAAGTGGATCACGCTATCATGGGCTGACCATTGTCAACAGGTTTTGAGCAGGCGAATCAACCAACGATCACTGATGAGAACAGAAGAAAACTCCTTCACTTCTGTATTGTTGGTATGGAGGGTCCTCTAATTGTGTATTCTTATCTCACGTATAGGCAGGCGGAGGTCCGACGGGGGTGGAGTTCGCGGCTGAGCTTCACGACCTTCTGCGGACTGATATCGAACGCCATTACCCACACCTTGCCAAAATGGCGAGAATATCACTATTTGACGTTGCACCGGTCATCTTAGGCAGTTTCGATGGCGGCCTCCAAGAGTGGGTACAATCTCGTCGCGAATTTTCACGTGCTGAGGGAAATTGTAGATTTGCGACGCAAAAGTTCCATAGGGAGGGCATTCGAATATTGACTCGACATCATGTTGAGAGAGTGGAGCCTGTAAGGGATCACCCATTTTTTACAAGTCACACTGATCGTTTTTGTCATCATCAGGGCAGGATGTTTGTGAAGGAAATTGGCGAAGGTTGGTCTGGGTCTACTCTATCTGCAGATCATCCCTTTGGTCTCATCACGGAATTAGTACCCTTTGGACTCCTTGTTTGGAGTACCGGCCTTGCACCCAACCCGTTAATCCAGTCTATCACGGAAGTTGAGAAGGACCCTAAGTCCAGCAGGTCAGTTTCTTGCTGATGACACAATATCCCCGTGATTTGCCGTCTGATTGTCTTCCACACGGTTATTCCCATATCTCTGTGTGAATTAGTCTCATAACGGATGACCATCTCAACGTCATTCTCAAGGAGTCGGGAAAACCCGATTCCAACGTCTATGCAATCGGCGATGCAGCGACGATCAAGGGTGCTCCCCTTCCCGCGACAGCACAGGTAGCAAATCAAAAGGCCAAGTATTTGACGAAGAAGTTAAACGTCATCATCAAAGACTCGAAGCATCTCGTACCCTTCAAATTCCATAATGCTGGAAGTTTAGCCTACATTGGTGACTGGGAAGCGATCTACGATGGTACGAAAGTCGCGCGAGGTCCGAAGACAAGGGGAACTGGACGGATCGCGTGGTTACTTTGGCGTTCGGCGTACTTCACCAGGACCGTGAGCATTAGGAATAAGTGCGCCTTTTCTCCAATTGGACCTCAATTCGTGAACTGATGTACTCCCGCCTTTCTAGAATCCTCGTCCCCGTGTATTGGTGAGCTCCTTCGATACATAATCTCCGAAAAAAGATCGGGGCGCTGACTGCGGCACCAGGTTCATGAATTGGATCTTCGGACGCGATTTGAGTCGTTTCTGATCCGCATACCTCGAACGTTGCTGCCCTGAACTCTAGAGTGCCATTTTCATAATGGTTGTTGATATTTTACTGTACAGTATACATGATCACAGTCTCAAAATGCTACACGAGATTGCAGTGAGATAACGATTCCCTTTGATATGGTGTTATCCGTACGGTCGGAACTCAGCGATCGGGGAGCGGCATTGATACAAGGAACAGGTGGTGAACATGATGGGGCTCCACTAATATATACACAACGTGCCAAATGAAAGGACAATGCGATGTGGTATGCCCAATACCATTTCACAAATAATTTACGCTAATCTCAGTATCGTGATGAATGTGATTAATGCTTGCTTTCATAGGATGCTTCCATAACAATCGGGTGAAGGAGGGTGAAGAAATGGCGGAACAATACTAACTTCAAACGAAAGGGACGACGGGCTTTCGCCTAACCACCTTGCGTTTCCTATCTGGGTCTGATAAATCATGAGAATGCGCAAAAAGAAACGAGCGGAGCATTCGACGTACATGTCTCTGAGCTAACGACGGCGTTAGTGGATTTTTGGGATATGGATTGAAGACCAGCTAAGAATCCATCCATGAAGCCGTTGTCACTCTTCGTCTTGTTGGTGGCCCCATATCCATGGAGTTCCTCGAGCATCATAGACCAGCCAGGCTCGATATCGTCGGAAACAACAATGTCGCCCTTCTCACTGAATCCCGCGTGGTTTATGTGAACGAAGGAATTGGGTGCGGGGGAAGAGATGCTGGACGGAGAAATCCGTTTTGGGGAGCCGCTGAGATCTGTGGCCTTCTTCGAACCCTTGCGGCATATAACGCTATCGGGTCCTGTAGAGCGGTATATCGGTTTTCAGTCCTAGATTTCAACATATGCATCGAAATGATTCACCTTTGGGGTGAACGTGATTCGTCACTTTCTTGTGAAATTTTGAGGCATCTACATCCTCGTCGAATCGGAAGCCGAACATCCGGGTCTGCGAGGAGAATGTCAGTTGCCCTTGTCGAACCCTGGTATCATCGGGCTGTGCACCTTTGCCTGAAAGATGTGGAAAAATGGCTTGTCCGCTCGATAGTCGAGGAACTGAGGGATCTGATGGATCCACACCAGACCTTTCCCCGAAACGAGGTCAACAAGTCGAAACCAGTAGTTGACCTGAGAGCTCGTTCCAGGACCTGTACCGATTGTTCGGTCGGGGTGTGCCCTAAACCGATCACGGCCAAATACTAGGGTACCGCTCAAGCCAGAGAACGTCCACTGTTCGGGTTCATTACCAAATGGTGCATGATAGACCCTCGCAGAGGCTGTAGCAATCACTTTCGAGTCGGTGGGTACGTAGGGGAGGACGGCTTGCTTCATATCGTCCGCTGTTTTCGACGCCAGCGAGTATCGAGGGTGCATTATCATCGTGATGTGTTGGAGGTCAGTCAGGAGGTGCGGAAAGATGGGATTGGTTGAAACAAAGCATGAATAGAGATAGGCTGTATATGTAGCTCGGATTGGTACAACGGCGAGCGAACGTGATCAAACACATAAAGCCCTGCAATCCATAGTCACATCGCATCGTGTTTACCGCATGTAGATGAATCAAGGGCTGGTAGCGCGAGAATCAAAGACGTGGAAGTACGATTATACCAGTTGAAGGTAATAACTGCGCAACATGGAAGATCTTTGGAAGGTTCGGGCATGTCCATGCAGCAAGAATATGACACGAGAAGAGCTGTAACAAGGATAATCGCCTCACTTGATGCGTGAAGAAGACGAGGACACTCAACAAAGGAGGCTTTGCCATAGCGGAGAGACGCGTTGGGGATCGTCACCGCCAAATAAGTCGGGATATCCCACCCTCTCGCGAAAAGGCGAAGCAAAATGCCTTGAGGTCGATCAGTAACGTGTTCGCCCCGTCGGGAACCAGCTCGGACAAAGCAATATGGCCCGGATAAGGACGCCCCTTGCATCCTTGACGCACATATACGTGAGTATACCCCTCAGCCGATCCGGAAACCCGAAAATACGCGAGCGAGGTAAGCGACTTGGATGAAAACCTACATAAGGGACCGAGATCTGCATGCATGCTTGTGAATAGGGTTCCTACGAGATTTCCGCAGGCTCGGTGGGGGCTGCTACTGAGACCAAGTCGCGAGGAGGTCCTCGATAGATACGAACCATGGACGAAAGACGGAACGCAGCATGTTACCCACTGTGAGTACGTAAGGTACGGGGGATTCCGTACACGCCTCCAATCCGCGAAATGGGCACACAAAGGAGCTACAGGCCAGACCGTCAATAGCATGAGAACACGTATAAGATGAAAGCGTGGTCCTTTATGATGTCAATTGCCACCAAAGAACACTAACAAACTTACAAGATCTCGTAAGAATGAAAACACGAGCACAAGATTGGGGCATCAAAGACGCAGCCATTGGGTGTTCTTGTGTCTCTCGGACTCTCGCCTTCGAGAGAACGTGGTGGTCCCCTTTCCCAGATGCCTTCCTCGAGCCGAGAGGCATCGAACATGTGGAAACGATACTTACAGCGCTAGGCGGTCGTTATGATACTCTGATGAGAAGCTGAAAAGCGTGCAAGTTCGCCATCAACCTGGGCACTCACAAGAAACGGTAGTGCAATGAGGAGATCATGTTCAAGTTCAAGAGGCTTCCCACCAAAATCCGATTCCATCGTGGATGATAGAGCCGGAATAATTACTTTTGAATCCCAGCGAAAATAACCAATTGATGGCATTAGAATCATGGATTGACGTGCCGATGTGCCGATAGGGAAATCGTGCGTCCAGCCGCAGTCTGATTGCTCCTCAACCAACCAAAAACATCGGTCCTGAGATGGCGAAAGGCAAAGTAAGGATCGAATCCTCGGCTGATTCTCATCTGACCTGACTTGTATTCAATTATAGGGAAACTCTCGTCGTAAGCGAGGTCGCGATGGCCAAGACAGGAACGACACTTGGAGGTCTGAGATCGTGGACAAATCTGACATGAAAAACGAAAGGTTTGAAAAGTACTACCAAGAGCAAGGTATCATCCCAGAAGAAGAATGGGAGGGCTTCATGGACTCCATGAGGGGCCCGCTACCAACAACCTTCCGTGTTGCTGGAAGTAGACAGTCAGCTCGATCTCTCTCAACTCCGTTGAAAAAAGCTCACCTCGTGTCAGAACCGCACATTTACTGAACAATCTAATCAAGGAGGCTCATGTACCCCACCTTGCCAATGTCGTTTTCGAGGAAGAGCCCGTTTCACCCCCAACCCAAATTCCATGGTTCGAAGTTCTTCGTGCTCAATATCAACGTATTTCCCACACTCCTTCAGGTATCCAGATGGTCTGGCATGGCAGTTCAACGTTCCCAAAAAGGTCCTCAGAAAGTCTCCGGAATTTAAAAAATTCCATTCCTTCCTTGTTTTTGAGACGGAAGTAGTACGTGTATCAGTTTCCACTCCGACTGAGGTACGAACAAAACCAATACCTTACAGGGCAACATATCTCGTCAAGAGGCAGTTAGTATGCTACCGCCTCTGTATCTGGAGGTTGAACCGCATCATCGCGTACGTACATATTGATTTGTATGAGGCGTCACTATTGATTCTTTCCGGCTTGCAATTTGTCAGGTCATGGATATGTGCGCCGCGCCGGGTTCAAAGGTATGGTATTTGTTGGGTAGCATTTCCGCACCAGGCTGATCATCCAAGACGGCACAACTGCTTGAAGCTCTTCATGCCCAGGACACCGTTACTGAAACTTCAATTCCTTCGGGCTTGCTCATTGCCAACGACAGCGACCACAAGCGTACCCATTTACTGATTCACCAATCAGCGCGCCTGCCTTCGCCCGCACTGATGGTGACCAACCACGATGCGTCCATTTATCCTGCCATCAAAATTCCGTCGGAGCAGACGGTCTTTCCGTCCAACACGAAACCTCGAGTCGCGGCCAAAAAGCAACATCAACTTCTCTTCGATCGCATATTGTGCGATGTGCCTTGTAGTGGCGATGGCACCCTACGAAAGAATCCAGGCATCTGGAAGAACTGGTCGCCAATGGATGGAAATGGTCTTCATGGGTATTCTATTTCACGGCATTAGTGAAGAGAGCGAACCCCAAAGACTTACTTCACCTCATCGCGTAGGTTACAGCTTAGGATCCTTCAGCGTGCAATGCGGATGCTACGAAAAGGCGGCCGAATTGTATACTCCACCTGCTCAATGAACCCAGTCGAGAACGAGGCCGTTGTTGCAGCGGCATTAAAGTCTATTCCCGGTACGCTTTGGCCCCTGTCCCTTGCTCTTCTATTACCAATTGTCTGGACCAGGATTTGAGCTGCTTGACGTATCTTCACGTCTGCCGGGACTTATACATCGGCCTGGGCTAACGACATGGAGACCTTCGACGGATCGTACTGTGTTGATGAACTTTACGACCTACGCCGATTATTTGCAATCAATTCCCGAGTCGAAGCGTGAAGAAAGCAAGATGGCAGAGTCACATTGGCCCCCATCGCAATTCGAAGCGGAAACACTCAAGTTGACGCGTTGGTCTGTAGGAGATCATGAGACCTTGGGAACGTATATAGGCACTAATCCCACTTTTTCTCAGCATCAGAATCTATCCCCACCTTCAGGACACTGGCGGATTTTTTGTCGCGGTTATTCAGAAGGTCCCTGAATCCAGTGAAGGTTTGTCGCAGGGCAAACGCGATGCGCAGTCGCTGGAGGACCTAGAGACCTCCGAGACAAAGAAATTGAAGAGATCCGACATATCGCAAGAGCTACCTCAATTCAACAATGATGATAAGGATGGCGAGGATCAACTTATGTCCACCCTAGACACAGAGGAGGACTCTGTTTCGGACCCGAAGAGCGGTGGCCCTGCAACCGCAGCAATCCCCCCGACGGAAGAAGCAGAGACCCGAAAATCGAAGGTCAAAGCTACCAAGGGCGCTGATATCCACTTCAAGGAGAATCCTTATACGTTCATTTCTCCTGAAGACCCAATCATTCAGAATTGCGTGTTAGTGTATTTTTCAATCTCAGCAGGCGTTCTTATGTCTCACACTGTACAGCTCGAAGCTTCATTTGAAACCTGACTTCCCAGCCTCAAACGTCCTTGTGCGAAATCCTACAGGGGAGGCTGTGCGATCGCTGTATATGACTAACGATATTGTGAAGAGTATTGTTCAGCACAACGATTATTCCAAGATCAGGCTTATGACATGTGGAACGAAGGTCATGGGGAGGCAAGAAGGGTCAGCCGCGAAACGAGAGGGTGCTGAACCACAGTTTCGTATATTGAGCGAAGGGCTTCCCGTTATGCTTCCTTACATTGCACCTGAATTCATTATCCGTGCGGACCTGGCAACCTTGAAGATACTTATGGAAGCTTACTATCCCGTGATATCCGGATTCCCAGGGCCGTTCAGGGCGATCATCGAAGAGAAAGGTTTGTTCAATTCAAAAGTAGACAATCTTACCTTGCTCCACTAACGAGTATGGACCGGTAGCACCAGGTTGCCATATCGTCCGCTTCCCACAAGAGGAATCTGGGAGCTCTTCGTAAGTGGTACATCCTTTCTCATGGGCTTCTGGTGTGAGACCTTGCGGATTTCAGAGTTTCGCATGAGCTTTTACTTCCCATTTGGAAGTCTAATGCCTCAGTCACCTTGATGATCGAAAAGAAGGCAAAGAGGTGATGTGATGTTGCTATGTGCTGACAGATGGCAACTAAGACTTCATTATAAACAGCGCGCTGAGCCTTCGAGTCTTTGGGGAGGATATTACTACTGCAGCGAAGGAGGCTACACTCAACAAAAGAAATTCTAGCACAAGCGGTAACCAGGATGAAAGCCACTCTGTAAAAACTGAAGGGATTGAGGAAGGTGGCTGACCAATCTCGCAATTGGGTCTGGGTTCGAATGGACCCTTGGTGATGGTCGATGTTGCAAAATGTATTTTGTTGCTCCGTGGATGCGAGAATGACCCATTCCTGGATGAAACTTGACCGACGATCGCAACTGCAGTGGTCCGAAGCGCATCAATCTACATGAAATTGTGGCAGTCGCGACTGCGGCCGCAGGCCAGAGGGGACCATGTCTAAAAAAGGGGGTGCCGATACCTCAGTCTGAGGAGCATTATATTATGTATCTAGTATTGCATGAACGACATGATATTCATCGCGGCTTCAGGTAATCCCTTCTTCACTTTCACCAACTCTCGTCACTCTCCAAAACTTCACCTCTGGACGTTGCGTTCACCCTTCCCCGGGGTTGGGGGGAC